>JAQOWT010000285.1:0-25495 GCA_030407085.1 Trichopria drosophilae
TGATTGTGCAGGTTCGTTCCTATCGTCTACTTCAAATACCGGCATTTTTGTTTCCGTAAAAGTATCGGCTGTTCGTTTAAAATTCAAATTTTTATATTTTTTATTTACGATTCTTCCTGATTTAGTGTGTTCCGTTACGTTATATTTTTCCATGCAATGACCAGTCTTTTAATTTTTTGTCAGGTTCCCGAAAAGAGTTTTTCTTTTTGTCTTTTTTCGAGCCCTTTAGTTGAGCGCCATTGAAACTAATTTTAATATATACACTCAATTATAGGTCATTGCATGGATTTATTTGTTGAACATCAATTTACACTATTACAGAGAGACACTAATCGCCGGCACAATCACTATCACGAATTGTCATTATTACAATAAACAGAAACGGCATAAATTACGCGAATAAAAATATCGATGTCTGACAAGTCAAAATTGAATACAAGTTAAGTTAATAAAACACATATGTCAGACAAGTCACTACACGGATATAAATTACGCGGATTAAAATCATGTCATATGGGTGAACAATTTTTTATAGACGTGGACTAAACTGGAACATACATACATACATACATAATTTATCGGACGACGGAGAGAAGGCGCATTTTTAGTCTTCGTTCTTCCTCGCTCTTCCTCTCCTTCGATTTTATATTCTTATTTGCGGTGGTCCGTCCTCAGCAGCATTTGATCTCACCACTGGTCGATTAGATTTGACGTTGCAGGTGAGCCGTCCTCGGGCGCCCTGGACTCTGCTGTTCAAATATTCCCATGGGAGGACAGCGCTCACCTCAAGACTTCGACCAGCGGATCGAAGTCATAGTTATTCCTCCTTTATTAGTTGACGACGAAGTCCCGGTCCTGGATTTCCTGAATTGTTCCAGAAGATGGAAGCCGGATGAACTTTTAGATGTTGGAGGATTATATTTTCGACGGCCCGGGTCTCGTCGTCCAGGAACGGCCACCGGAGGTTTTTGCAAGAAGGGAAGGGTCCGTTTCGTCGTGGCTCTTTATATATGCCGTGTCATTTCCAATGGATTTTGAACTATCGGCTTTTTAGTCGGAATTTGGGGCGAACTGTCATCCTTTCAAAAGGTATTCGTGCACTTGAATTTGACAGGCCGCCCACTTATTTTAAATTTTGGTGGCACGCGCGGCTGATAGGTGAACCGACGCGCGCGCGGTATTCCGACTAGCCTCGTCATTCGGATCTTTTCGGCGCACTCCGACACCTTTCGAAGCGCGACTCGTCTGTTCTCGGCCCTCTTCGTTTCCGCGGGTCTTTCCACCCAATCACGTACGGGCAGGGTTCGTCCACACTACTCTAGTCAATTCTATTTGTTCCTAATAATCGTCCATCGCACGTGTAAGATGGACGATTTTTTCCGTGCCGGTCTTTTAATTTCCAATTCGATCGTTGGCACCTTCTCCCCGATACCTTCTCTCCGTTATTAATACGAACGTCGCGTTACAAATGTAATGTTAAAATATTCATTTCGAGAGATCGTCCAATAGTGTTACAATAGATATATTCTGGGAATATTTGAACTAATACATTAGACATGTGCTTAAAACGTGAATCAATATCTTAATATTCGTTGGCGTAAAGATGGACAATTTGGTTAAGGTATTTCGGGGTTATTAAGCTTGTCATATAAATTTACACTCGGAGTGAATAAGTGCGCTTTCTGTGATTAGATGTAATGTTAAAATATTCATTTCGAGATATCTTCCAATAACGTTACGATTGATGTATTCTTGAAATATTCGTACTAATACAAGAGGTATTTTCTTAAAACGTTTAGTAATATCTTAATATTCATTAGTGTAAATATAGACAATATGGTTAAGGCATTTCGGGATTATTAAGCTTGTCGCATAAATTTACCCTTGGCGTGAATAAATATGCTGTCTGTGATTAGATGTAATGTTAAAATATTCATTTCGAGATATCTTCCAATAGTGTTTCGATAGATATATCCTGGAAATATTCGTACTAATACATGAGATATGTGCTTAAAACGTGAATCAATATCTTAATATTCGTTGGCGTAAAGATGGACAATTTGGTTAAGGTTTTTCGGGGTTATTAAGCTCGTCATATAAATTTACCCTCGGAATGAATAAGTGCGCTATCTGTAATTAGATGTAATGTTATAAATTTCATTTCGAGATAACTTCCAATAGTGTTACAATAGATATATTCTGGAAATATTCGTAATAATACATGAGATGTTTGCTTAAGACGTGAATCAATATCTTAATATTCGTTGTTTTAATTGTGGACAATTTGGTTAAGGTATTTCGGGATTATTAAGCTTGTCATATAAATTTATCCATGTAGTGAATAAGTGTGCTTTCTGTGATTAGGTGTAATGTTACAATATTCATTTCGAGATATCTTCCAATAGTGTTACGATAGATTTATTCTGGAAATATTCGTACTAATACATGAGATATGTGCTTAAAACGTGAATCAATATCTTAATATTCGTTGGCGTGAAGATGGACAATTTGGTTAAGGTATTTCGGGGTTATTAAGCTTGTCATATAAATTTACCCTCGGAGTGAATAAGTGCGCTTTCTGTGATTAGATGTAATGTTAAAATATTCATTTCGAGATATCTTCCAATAGTGTTACGATAGATGTATTCTGGAAATATACGAACTAATCCATGAGATATGTGCTTAAAACGTGAATCAATATCTTAATATTCGTTGTTGTAAATATGGACAATTTGGTTAATGTATTTGGGGATTATTAAGCTTGTCATATAAATTTACCCACTGGGTGAACAAGTGTGCTTTATGGGATTATTTGTCATTTTAATTGGATTCGTTGCGCGATGCCCTGCTATAATGTTACGATAGATATATTCTGGAAATATTCGTACTAATACATGAGGTATCTTCTTGAAACGTTTATTAATATCTTCATCTTCGTTGGTGTAAATATAGACAATTTGGTTAAGGTATTTCGGGATTATTAAGCTTGTCGTATAAATTTACCCTTAGCTTGAATAAATGTACTGTCTGTAATTAGATGTAATGTTATAATATTCATTTACCCTCGGAGTGAATAAGTGCGCTTTCTGTGTGTTTAAGGTTTTAAATTTAAATCGGTCAATTCGACTCATCGTCAGTGGTTGTCGAAGTAAATATTTGCGCGCCTTTTGTGTATGTGTGTTAATCCGCGTCGAATGTGTGCGAGATCGATGCGGCCTACTTCGTTGTTTCAAATTTGAAATTAGTCAGTTATCGTTTCGATCGCAATCGAGGATACCAATTTACACGTGCGACTCTATAAAGTTATTTTTCGTTTCCGACCACGCTTCGTAAATTTAGTGTAATTTTATTATTTAGTTAATAGAGATTTGTGATCCAATAAAAAATTGGAAATTAGTACAGACAAGAGTGAACCTTTTTTCGATTCTGTGAATCCTGGACTCTCACTCATATAATCGTAAGCATATTACGGAACATTGGCGATCCTGCCAGGATTCGGCAGTTTTTAAAAAACCTAAAAAAGTGCATCATTCGGAAATCGGCTCGTCGCGAACAGTGCATTATCGTGCATTTCAGTGCATTAATCACATACTGGATTAAGTGCAAGTGTGTGTTCGCTGCCATTGTTTAGCACGCAGCGCTAAACGGATATCATAGTATCGCGTTCTCTGTCGCACAGGCAAGCCTCTCCATTTCGGCTGCCCCCTCCATCAAGTCTCGGTGCCCTCGTTACACGGCGAAGCTTTCTCTCTCGAAGCTTGCCCCTCTACTCAAACGAAGCTCATCTCATTCAGTGAATGTCTCTCTCTCTTGGCTCGCCCTTCTCGGGGCACTCAACATTAGGCGTAAACGGGGAGTCTCTCTCTTGACTGCCCCCACTCACACGTACGCCTCTAGTTAATTGCTTGCGAAGACATATCACGCATCTCACCACGTGCGTAACTTGACACAGCTGAGATGCCGCCAAAGAAAATCACCGCTGATGAATTGTTCGCGTGTCAAGAATTATATCTCGAATCTCTTGGACGTCAGATAACGGCTTTTCAACAATTTGCCAAGCAAGCTCCTGCAGCCGTTGTCATCCCGAATCGGCTGTCAACTTTACAAAACACGTGGGAAAAATGTCAATCGGGCCACTTCCAATTAATCTGCACATGCGGTGAGGAAATGCGGCAATCCGATTACTTCGAAAAAGACCGGTTCGCCGCTGTTGAACTTCAATATTTGGAAGCAACCGATCTCGCTGCAACTTTGCTGGCTGCGTCTCAAGAAGCATCAAACTCCTCAACTTCCAAGACATCCACTGCAACTTCGTCTTCGTCTACAAGGCTGGATTATTTGCCGAAGATTTCGTTGCCTGAAATTTCGGGTAAATATACAGATTGGGCAAAGTATCGATCTTATTTTGAATCTTTAATTATTAATAATGACTCGCTTGATCCGCTTCAAAAATTGCATTTTTTGTTGTCGAGTTTGACCGGAGAATCGAGTAATTTGTTAAAAAACACGGTGTTCACTGCCGAAGGGTTTGCAACTGCGTGGCGTCTTTTAATATCCCGCTACGAAAATCCGCGTGCTACAGTTTCGGCGCAAATTGACGCGTTATTATCGCTCCTATCCGTAAAAAATAATTCGGTGGAATCTTTGCGCGCTTTATACAACCGCGACACGGAAGTAATCGCCGCATTAGAGACGGCTAAACGTTTTGCGCACGTGTCAACACCCGCAAAGGAAAACACTCCAGGCGTTCATGGAGTGAGCGACATTGTGGTGGGAATAACTACCTCAAAATTAGACCATGGAACACGGCAAGCGTGGGAACTCCAATTAGGGGATTCACATGCTGTTCCACATTTTTCGGAACTAAGCAAGTTTTTAGAGAAACGTATTTGTGCATTAGAAGTGTGCCCTAAAGCGCAAGGTAGTTCTTCCTCCACTCCGAAGCGAACCGAGACGTCGTTTAAATCAAACGTCAAATCCCAAACTTTTCACGTCAACGCTCAAACAGTTGCAACACCATCGGCCGTAAGTTGCCCAGTCTGTAGATAATCGCATAGCATTTATCAATGTTCTCAATTTAAGACTGCAGCGCCCGCTACACGTTGGAAATTTGTAAAAGATGCGCATGTATGTTTCAATTGTCTAGGAACTCGACACTCCGCTCTGCAATGTAAAAGCACGCGTTCATGCGCACAATGTCGACAGCGCCACCATACATTGTTACACTCCGACTATTACTGTCCCCCGTCAGAGCCATCTGCAGCATCTGATCAGGGGCCTGCTCCCGTGCTCTCGCCACAGGTTGAACAAGAAGTCCAAGCACATTTGGCCTCAACATTGACAAGTGGATTTGGGCACGTGTTGTTGGCCACTGCGCACGTGCTGGTAATGTCTCCGGCGCCGCGTACCATTAAAGTACGAGCATTGCTCGATCAGGGGTCAACGCGGTCATTTATCAGCGAAAAGCTAGTTCACGCTCTTAATTTGCGCAAACGGAAAAGCGCGAGTTCACTTGTCGGTATTGGGAATGTCTCGGCTGGCATCGCAGAGTCGGTCGTTGAATTTAACGTGGGGTGTAAATCGGGAGATGGGCCCGTATTTCACGTGACTGCGCTGGTTCTAAAGACCCTCACGAGTTATGCTCCTAGAGTAACATCGGGAAAGTCTTTGTGGTCCCATGTTCACCAACTCAACCTCGCGGATGATCATCCGATGGACGATGAGCAATCCATATAATCATCGGTGCTGACCTTTATGGCCTTTTATTATTGGATGGATTAATTAGAGGTCAACCGGGGGAACCAATCGCTCAAAACACCGTACTTGGGTGGGTGCTTTCGGGACCCACGGTATTGCACAACAGCCCCATACATGACACAATCACCGCATTTCATTGCATAGATAATGATACGTTGCACAAATCTCTCAACAAGTTTTGGGAGGTTGAAAATTTGCCCTCTGTCACCTTTCTCGCAAAAAGAATTACAATGCGAAGAGCATTTTAATAAAACTCATTTTCGCGATAAGTCTGGGAGATATATAGTTCGGCTCCCATTCAATGTCAAACCACCGATTCCAATCGGGAACTCTCGACCAAACGCATTAAGCGTTATGCAAGCGCTCTCTCGTCGTCTCTCTCGTGACCCTAACCTGAACGCTCAATATTCCGAGTTTCTCTCTGACTACGAAGGTTTAGGTCACATGGTAGCAGTACCACCCCCCACAACTCAAAACTCGCAAATAGTTTATCTGCCACATCACCCGGTATTGAAACCAGGTAGCTCAACAACTCAATTAAGAGTTGTATTCAATGCGTCATCACTCACCTCTAACTTCACTTCGCTCAACCACCATCTGTTAGTCGGTCCGAAACTGCAACCAGATTTATTCGTCATTTTGTCGCAGTGGCGCGCCTATCGTTTCGTACATTGTGCCGATATTGCCAAAATGTACCGGCAAACCTTGATACACGAAGACAACCGAGATTACCAACGCATTGTGTGGAAACCCAGTTTAACTGCACCGGTGATAGACTTTCAACTATCTACACTTACTTATGGAACCGCTTGCGCCCCCTATCTCGCATTGAAAGTCCTGCAGCAGCTAACACGCGATGAAGGACAGTCTCACCCGCTAGGATCGGAAATACTTACGCGATGCACGTTTGTGGACGATTGTTTGTTTGGTGCGCACGATCCCTTGATTCTTATTCGTATGCGCCAAGATCTCTGCGAATTATTAGGTAAAGGGAAATTCGTCGCTCGAAAATGGGGGTGCAATGACACGTCACTTCTCTCGGACGTAGATCCGTCGGATCACGGGCTTGCGTGGACTCAGGGTGAGCCTGGAGCTGGCGACGTAAAACTATTAGGCCTTCGCTGGCGACCTCTCTCTGACGACTTCACGTTCCAGGTAAAACTCACTCCCCTCACAGTGATCACAAAAAGGGCAATTCTATCAATAATTGCCAAATTATTCGACCCGCTGGGTTGGATTTCCCCAGTTGTTGTACGCTCAAAAATGTTTATGCAACAACTATGGCGTCTTAAATTAGAATGAGACGAACCGCTTGATTCAAATTTGGAAACAACCTGGTCTAAAATTCATGATGATCTTCCGAATTTGAGCAATCTTGTGATTCCGCGATGGGTAAACTCACATCCCGACGCACGATCATGCTCGTTACAAGGATTCGCTGATGCATCCAGCTCAGCATATGCTGCGGTACTCTACCTCCGATATGAACATCAAGATGGTTCAATCACTGTCTCTCTCCTCTCAAGCAAAACTAAGGTGGCCCCCCTCAAAACTCAGACCATTCCCAACTTGGAGTTATGTGGTTGTGTGATACTCGCACAGTTAGTCAACACCTTCCTCGAGATTCCGGAATATTCTGGCGTGTCATGTCAATGCTGGACCGATTCCAGCATAGCTCTCTCGTGGATACGAGGAGATCCGGCTGTCCGTAAGGTCTTTGTAGCCAATCGGGTGGCAAAGATTCAATCGCTACTTCCGAAATCAGCCTGGAGGCACGTGCCAACTGAAGACAATCCGGCTGATGTAGCGTCTCGAGGTCTAAGCGCTATAGAATTGGCCGCTTCCGACCTCTGGTGGCGCGGCCCCTCGTGGTTGTCTGGCACTCAGGACAGTTGGCCACTGGATCTCGAAACACGTTGTCAAGACGAAATTCCGGAAGAGTTAGTGCATCTTCAGACTCCGAATGTGTCGCATGTTGTGGAACATTCGAGCTATCTTCTCGACTAATTAGTTGCGGTTCATTCACGATGGCCTAAACTAATGCGAATCACGGCATATTTAATGCGAATAGCACCCTCTCGTCGATGCAACTTGTCGCGCCCTCTCTCGCACTATCCACTCATCTCCGAAATAGCATGGGCAGAAACGTTTTGGGTCCAATACGGTCAGCGTTGCACCTTGTCGGATGTAATCTCTAGCCTCAACAATGGCCTGTCTCTGCGTCCTACTCATAAAGTAGCGGCCCTTAACCCATTCCTCGACGAGAGTGGCGTCTTACGCGTAGGAGGACGGCTAGCGCACTCCGACTTCGGCTTTTCAGTTAAGCACCCTATGCTGGTGACGGAACATCCTGTGACGCGGCTGTTTATATTATACGCTCATGAACTTTGTCTGCACGGTGGAGTGCAACTAACACTGCGCACTGTGCGTCAGAAAATGTGGATCATACGCGCCCGACAGCTTGTACGCTCGGTGATCTCAAAGTGTGTTACGTGTGCCCGCTTCAACTCGACTCCTCCCACTCAATTGATGGCTGACTTGCCTGCCGCTCGCGTTTGCCGGCCCACCAAAGCATTCCAGCACTCCGGTGTAGATTATGCTGGACCCCTTCTTGTTCGAGAAACCAAAGGGCGTGGTAAGCGCGCTCATTCAGCTTATGTTTGTCTTTTTATTTGTATGGCCGTGCGCGCTATACATTTAGAATTGGTGATGGACTATACAACCAGCGCGTTCATTGCAGCGTTTAAACGCTTTATCGCTCGACGCGGTGTGCCTCAAGCGATCTATAGTGATCAAGGCACCAATTTCAAGGGAGCATATTCCGAGATGCAAGAAATGTTTGAGGCTGCAATCCAGTCTACTCAGTTTCAAAAGCTCCTCTCCGAAACTGGTGTCACACGGAAATTTAATCCACCTGCGGCACCACACTTCGGCGGATTATGGGAGGCTGGTGTACGCAGTGTCAAACATCACCTGCGTCGAACCGTCGGAAGTCATAAGCCGACTATCGAAGAAATGTCAACTTTGCTGTGCCAGATTGAGGCATGTCTAAACTCACGCCCGCTTATGCCTCTCACCGACACCGTGGACGATCTTACCGCTTTGACTCCTGATCATTTTCTCGTTGGGAGTAAACTCACTGCGCTACCCGAGCCCACGCTACTCCACATCCCTCAGAATCGGCTGTCCCAATGGCAGTTGTGGCAACAGCTGTTGGAGTGTTTCTGGAGGCAATGGAGCTTGGATTTCGTTACGTCGCTCCAACACCGATCAGAATGGCGAACTCGGTCCGATGCATCTCTTGTCGGTCAACACGTGTTAGTACGTGACAATAACTTGCCGCCTACCAAATGGCATTTAGGTCGGATAGTGCAGTGCCATCCTGGCACAGATCAATTAACCGGCGTAGTAACTGTTCGCACCGCCACTACAACGCTTATGCGGCCCCTCGCAAAACTTGCGTTACTTCCTCTTCGCCATGAGGATGATTCAAAAACCTCTGACGATGGTCCATCAACCGCGTGCATTACCTAGACCCGATGGGTCCAGGGCGGCCGCTATGTTTAAGGTTTAAAATTTAAATCGGTCAATTCGACTCATCGTCAGTGGTTCTCGAAGTAAATATTTGCGCGCCTTTCGTGTATGTGTGTTAATCCGCGTCGAATGTGTGCGAGATCGATGCGGCGTACTTCGTTGTTTCAAATTTGAAATTAGTCAGTTATCGTTTCGATCGCAATCGAGGATACCAATTTACACGTGCGACTCTATAAAATTATTTTTCGTTTCCGACCACGCTTCGTAAATTTAGTGTAATTTTATTATTTAGTTAATAGAGATTTGTGATCCAATAAAAATTGGAAATAGTACAGACAAGAGTGAACCTTTTTTCGATTCTGTGAATCCTGGACTCTCACTCCTATAATCGTAAGCATATTACGGAACACTGTGCTTAGATGTAATGTTATAATATTCATTTCGAGATATCGTACAATAGTATTACGGTAGATATATTCTGGAAATATTCGTACTAATACATGAGATATATATGTTCTTAAAACGTGAATTAATATCTTAATATTCATTGGTGTAAATATAGACAATGTGGTTAAGGTATTTCGGGGTTATTAAGCTTGTCGTATAAATTTACCCTCGGAGTGAATAAGTGCGCTTTCTCTGATTAGATTTAATGTTATAATATTCATTTCGAGATATCGTACAATAGTGTTACAGTAGATATATTCTGGAAATATTCGTACTAATACATGAGATATGTGCTTAAAACGTGAATCAATATCTTAATATTCGTTGGCGTGAAGATGGACAATTTGGTTAAGGTATTTCGGGGTTATTAAGCTTGTCATATAAATTTACCCTCGGAGTGAATAAGTGCGCTTTCTGTGATTAGATGTAATGTTACAATATTCATTTCGAGATATCTTCCAATAGTGTTACGATAGATATATTCTGGAAATATTCGTACTAATACATGAGATATGTGCTTAAAACGTTTATTAATATCTTAATATTCATTGGTGTAAATATAGACAATTTGGTTAAGGTATTTCGGCATTATTAAGCTTGTCGTATAAATTTACCCTTGGCGTGAATAAGTGTGCTTTCTGTGATTAGATGGAATGTTAAAATATTCATTTCGAGATATCTTCCAATAGTGTTACGATAGATGTATTCTGGAAATATACGAACTAATCCATGAGATATGTGCTCAAAACGTTTATTAATATCTTAATATTCATTGGTGTAAATATAGACAATTTGGTTAAGGTATTTCGGCATTATTAAGCTTGTCGTATAAATTTACCCTTGGCGTGAATAAGTGTACTTTCTGGGATTAGATGTAATGTTAAAATATTCATTTCGAGAGATCTTCCAATAGTGTTACGATAGATATATTCTGGAAATATTCGGACTAATACATTAGACATGTGCTTAAAACGTGAATCAATATCTTAATATTCGTTGGCGTAAAGATGGACAATTTGGTTAAGGTATTTCGGGGTTATTAAGCTTGTCATATAAATTTACCCTTGGCGTGAATAAGTGCGCTTTCTGTGATCAGAATTAATGTCAAAATATTCATTTCGAGATATCATCCAATAGTGTTACGATAGATGTATTCTGGAAATATACAAACTAATCCATGAGATATGTGCTTAAAACGTTTATTAATATCTTAATATTCATTGGTGTAAATATAGGCAATATGGTTAAGGTATTTCGGGATTATTAAGCTTGTCGCATAAATTTACCCTCGGAGTGAATAAGTGCGCTTTCTTTGATTAGATGTAATGTTAAAATATTCATTTCGAGATATCTTCCAATAGTGTTACGATAGATGTATTCTGGAAATATACGAACTGATCCATGAGATATGTGCTTAAAACGTGAATCAATATCTTAATATGCGTTGTTATTAATATGGACGATTTGGTTAAGGTATTTCGGGATTATTAAGCTTGTCATATAAATTTATCCTCGGAGTGAATAAGTGTGCTTTCTGTAATTAGGTGTAATGTAACAATATTCATTTCGAGTTATCTTCCAATAGTGTTACGATAGATTTATTCTGGAAATATTCGTACTAATACATGAGGTATCTTCTTAAAACGTTTATTAATATCTTAATATTCATTGGTGTAAATATAGGCAATATGGTTAAGGTATTTCGGCTTATTTCATTATTAAGCTTGTAACGAGTCGTATAACTTGAATAAGTGCGCTTTCTGTGATGTAATGTTATAATATTCATTTCGAGATATCGTACAATAGTGTTGGTCGATGTATTCTGGAAATATTCGTAATAATACATGAGATATGTGCTTAAAACGTTTATTAATATCTTAATATTCATTGGTGTAAATATAGACAATTTGGTTAAGGCATTTCGGGATTATTAAGCTTGTCGCATAAATTTACCCTTGGCGTGAATAAATATGCTGTCTGTGATTAGATGTAATGTTAAAATATTCATTTCGAGATATCTTCCAATAGTGTTTCGATAGATATATCCTGGAAATATTCGTACTAATACAAGAGGTATCTTCTTAAAACGTTTATTAATATCTTAATATTCATTGGTGTAAATATAGACAATTTGGTTAAGGTATTTCGGCATTATTAAGCTTGTCGTATAAATTTACCCTTGGCGTGAATAAGTGTGCTTTCTGTGATTAGATGTAATGTTAAAATATTCATTTCGAGATATCTTCCAATAGTGTTACGATAGATATATTCTGGGAATATTCGTACTAATACATGAGATATGTGCTTACAACGTGAATCAATATCTTAATATTCGTTGGCGCAAAGATGGACATTTTGGTTAAGGTATTTCGGAGTTATTAAGCTTGTCATATAAATTTGCCCTCGGAGTGAATAAGTGCGCTTTCTGTGATTAGATGTAATGTTATAATATTCATTTCGAGATATCTTCCAATAGTGTTACGGTAGATATATTCTGGAAATATTCGTACTAATACATGAGATATGTGCTTAAAACGTGAATCAATATCTTAATATTCGTTGGCGTGAAGATGGACAATTTGGTTAAGGTATTTCGGGGTTATTAAGCTTGTCATATAAATTTACCCTCGGAGTGAATAAGTGCGCTTTCTGTGATTAGATGTAATGTTATAATATTCATTTCGAGATATCTTCCAATAGTGTTACGGTAGATATATTCTGGAAATATTCGTACTAATACATGAGGTATCTTCTTAAAATGTTTATTAATATCTTAATATTCATTGGTGTAAATATAGACAATTTGGTTAAGGTATTTCGGCATTATTAAGCTTGTCGTATAAATTTACCATTGGCGTGAATAAGTGTGCTTTCTGTGATTGGATGTAATGTTAAAATATTCATTTCGAGATATCATCCAATAGTGTTACGATAGATGTATTCTGGAAATATACAAACTAATCCATGAGATATGTGCTTAAAACGTTTATTAATATCTTAATATTCATTGGTGTAAATATAGACAATTTGATTAAGGTATTTCGGCATTATTAAGCTTGTCGTATAAATTTACCCTTGGCGTGAATAAGTGTACTTTCTGGGATTAGATGTAATGTTACCATATTCATTCCGACATATCTTCCAATAGTGTTACGATAGATATATCCTTGAAATATTCGTACTAATACAAGAAGTATCTTCTTAAAACGTTTATTAATATCTTAATATTCATTGGTGTAAATATAGACAATTTGGTTAAGGTATTTCGGCATTATTAACCTTGTCGTATAAATTTACCCTTGGCGTGAATAAGTGCGCTTTCTGTGATCAGATGTAATGTTAAAATATTCATTTCGAGAGATCTTCCAATAGTGTTACGATAGATATATTCTGGAAATATTCGGACTAATACATTAGACATGTGCTTAAAACGTGAATCAATATCTTAATATTCGTTGGCGTAAAGATGGACAATTTGGTTAAGGTATTTCGGGGTTATTAAGCTTGTCGTATAAATTTGCCCTCGGAGTGAATAAGTGCGCTCTCTGTGATGTAATGTCAAAATATTCATTTCGAGATATCATCCAATAGTGTTACGATAGATGTATTCTGGAAATATACAAACTAATCCATGAGATATGTGCTTAAAACGTTTATTAATATCTTAATATTCATTGGTGTAAATATAGACAATTTGGTTAAGGTATTTCGGCATTATTAAGCTTGTCGTATAAATTTACCCTTGGCGTGAATAAGTGTGCTTTCTGTGATTAGATGTAATGTTAAAATATTCATTTCGAGATATCTTCCAATAGTGTTACGATAGATATATTCTGGAAATATTCGTACTAATACATGAGGTATCTTCTTAAAACGTTTATTAATATCTTAATATTCATTGGTGTAAATATAGACAATTTGGTTAAGGTATTTCGGGATTATTAAGCTTGTCGTATAAATTTACCCTTGGCGTGAATAAGTGTGCTTTCTGTGATTAGATGTAATGTTAAAATATTCATTTCGAGATATCTTCCAATAGTGTTACGATAGATATATTCTGGAAATATTCGTACTAATACATGAGATATGTGCTTAAAACGTGAATCAATATCTTAATATTCGTTGGCGTGAAGATGGACAATTTGGTTAAGGTATTTCGGGGTTATTAAGCTTGTCATATAAATTTACCCTTGGCGTGAATAAGTGTGCTTTCTGTGATTAGATGTAATGTTAAAATATTCATTTCGAGATATCTTCCAATAGTGTTACGATAGATGTATTCTGGAAATATACGAACTAATCCATGAGATATGTGCTTAAAACGTTTATTAATATCTTAATATTCATTGGTGTAAATATAGACAATTTGGTTAAGGTATTTCGGCATTATTAAGCTTGTCGTATAAATTTACCCTTGGCGTGAATAAGTGTGCTTTCTGTGATTAGATGTAATGTTAAAATATTCATTTCGAGATATCTTCCAATAGTGTTACGATAGATATAATCTGGAAATATTCGTAATAATACATGAGATATGTGCTTAAAACGTGAATCAATATCTTAATATTCGTTGGCGTGAAGATGTACAATTTGGTTAAGGTGTTTCGGGGTTATTAAGCTTGTCATATAAGTTTACACTTGGAGTGAATAAGTGCGCTTTCTGTGATTAGATATAATGTTCACATATTCATTCCGAGATATCTTCCAATAACGTTACGATTGATGTATTCTTGAAATATTCGTACTAATACAAGAGGTATTTTCTTAAAACGTTTAGTAATATCTTAATATTCATTAGTGTAAATATAGACAATTTGGTTAAGGTATTTCGGGATTATTAAGCTTGTCGTATAAATTTACCCTTGGCGTGAATAAGTGTGCTTTCTGTGATTAGATGTAATGTTAAAATATTCATTTCGAGATATCTTCCAATAGTGTTTCGATAGATATATCCTGGAAATATTCGTACTAATACAAGAGGTATCTTCTTATAACGTTTATTAATATCTTAATATTCATTGGTGTAAATATAGACAATTTGGTTAAGGTATTTCGGGATTATTAGGCTTGTCGTATAAATTTACCCTTGGCGTGAATAAGTGTACTTACTGGGATTAGATGTAATGTTACCATATTCATTCCGAGATATCTTCCAATAGTGTTACGATAGATATATCCTTGAAATATTCGTATTAATACAAGAGGTATCTTCTTAAAACGTTTATTAATATCTTAATATTCATTGGTGTAAATATAGACAATTTGGTTAAGGTATTTCGGCATTATTAAGCTTGTCGTATAAATTTACCCTTGGCGTGAATAAGTGTGCTTTCTGTGATCAGAATTAATGTCAAAATATTCATTTCGAGATATCATCCAATAGTGTTACGATAGATGTATTCTGGAAATATACAAACTAATCCATGAGATATGTGCTTAAAACGTTTATTAATATCTTAATATTCATTGGTGTAAATATAGACAATTTGATTAAGGTATTTCGGCATTATTAAGCTTGTCATATAAATTTACCCTTGGCGTGAATAAGTGCGCTTTCTGTGATCAGATGTAATGTTAAAATATTCATTTCGAGAGATCTTCTAATAGTGTTACGGTAGATGTATTTCTGAAATATACGAACTAATCCATGTGATATGTGCTTAAAACGTGAATCAATATCTTAATATTCGTTGTTGTTATTATGGTCAATTTGTTTAAGGTATTTCGTGATTAATAAGCTTGTCACATAAATTTACCCTCGGAGTGAATAAATATGCTGTCTGTGATTAGATGTAATGTTATAATATTCATTTCGAGATATCGTACAATAGTGTTACGGTAGATATATTCTGGAAATATTCGTACTAATACATGAGATATGTGCTTAAAACGTGAATCAATATCTTAATATTCGTTGGCGTGAAGATGGACAATTTGGTTAAGGTATTTCGGGGTTATTAAGCTTGTCATATAAATTTACCCTCGGAGTGAATAAGTGCGCTTTCTGTGATTAAATGTAATGTTATAATATTCATTTCGAGATATCGTACAATAGTGTTACGGTAGATATATTCTGGAAATATTCGTACTAATACATGAGATATGTGCTTAAAACGTGAATCAATATCTTAATATTCATTGGTGTATATATAGACAATTTGGTTAAGTTATTTCGGCATTATTAACCTTGTCGTATAAATTTACCCTTGGCGTGAATAAGTGCGCTTTCTGTGATCAGATGTAATGTTAAAATATTCATTTCGAGATATCTTCCAATAGTGTTACGATAGATATAATCTGGAAATATTCGTAATAATACAAGAGGTATCTTCTTAAAATGTTTATTAATATCTTAATATTCATTGGTGTAAATATAGACAATTTGGTTAAGGTATTTCGGCATTATTAAGCTTGTCGTATAAATTTACCCTTGGCGTGAATAAGTGTGCTTTCTGTGATTAGATGTAATGTTAAAATATTCATTTCGAGATATCTTCCAATAGTGTTACGATAGATGTATTCTGGAAATATACGAACTAATCCATGAGATATGTGCTTAAAACGTGAATCAATATCTTAATATTCGTTGGCGTAAAGATGGACAATTTGGTTAACGTATTTCGGGATTATTAAGCTTGTCACATAAATTTACCCTCGGAGAGAATAAGTGCGCTTTCTGTGATCAGATGTAATGTTAAAATATTCATTTCGAGAGACCTTCCAATAGTGTTACGATAGATATATTCTGGAAATATTCGTACTAATGCATGAGATATGTGCTTAAAACGTGAATCAATATCTTAATATTCGTTGGCGTGATGATGGACAATTTGGTTAAGGTATTTCGGGGTTATTAAGCTTGTCATATAAATTTACACTCGGAGTCAATAAGTGCGCTTTCTGTGATCAGATGTAATGTTAAAATATTCGTACGAGAGAACTTCCAATAGTGTTACGATAGATATATTCTGGAAATATACAAAATAATCCATGAGATATGTGCTTAAAACGTTTATTAATATCTTAATATTCATTGGTGTAAATATAGACAATTTGATTAAGGTATTTCGGCATTATTAAGCTTGTCGTATAAATTTACCCTTGGCGTGAATAAGTGTGCTTTCTGTGATTAGATGTAATGTTAAAATATTCATTTCGAGATATCTTCCAATAGTGTTACGATAGATATAATCTGGAAATATTCGTAATAATACATGAGATATCTTCTTATAACGTTTATTAATATCTTAATATTCATTGGTGTAATTATAGACAATTTGATTAAGGTATTTCGGCATTATTAAGCTTGTCGTATAAATTTCCCCTTGGCGTGAATAAGTGTGCTTTCTGTGATTAGATGTAATGTTAAAATATTCATTTCGAGATATCTTCCAATAGAGTTACGATAGATATAATCTGGAAATATTCGTAATAATACATGAGATATCTTCTTATAACGTTTATTAATATCTTAATATTCGTTGGCGTGATGATGGACAATTTCGTTAAGGTATTTCGGGGTTATCAAGTTTGTCATATAAATTTACACTCGGAGTCAATAAGTGCGCTTTCTGTGATCAGATGGAATGTTAAAATATTCGTACGAGAGAACTTCCAATAGTGTTACGATAGATATATTCTGGAAATATTCGTACTAATGCATGAGATATGTGCTTAAAACGTGAATCAATATCTTAATATTCTTTGGCGTGAAGATGGATAATTTGGTTAAGGTATTTCGGGGTTATTAAGCTTGTCATATATATTTACCCTTGGCGTGAATAAGTGCGCTTTCTGTGATCAGATGTAATGTTAAAATATTCATTTCGAGATATCTTCCAATAGTGTTACGATAGATATAATCTGGAAATATTCGTAATAATACAAGAGGTATCTTCTTAAAATGTTTATTAATATCTTAATATTCATTGGTGTAAATATAGACAATTTGGTTAAGGTATTTCGGCATTATTAAGCTTGTCGTATAAATTTACCATTGGCGTGAATAAGTGTGCTTTCTGTGATTGGATGTAATGTTAAAATATTCATTTCGAGATATCATCCAATAGTGTTACGATAGATGTATTCTGGAAATATACAAACTAATCCATGAGATATGTGCTTAAAACGTTTATTAATATCTTAATATTCATTGGTGTAAATATAGACAATTTGATTAAGGTATTTCGGCATTATTAAGCTTGTCGTATAAATTTACCCTTGGCGTGAATAAGTGTGCTTTCTGTGATTAGATGTAATGTTAAAATATTCATTTCGAGATATCTTCCAATAGTGTTACGATAGATATAATCTGGAAATATTCGTAATAATACATGAGATATCTTCTTATAACGTTTATTAATATCTTAATATTCATTGGTGTAAATATAGACAATTTGGTTAAGGTATTTCGGGATTATTAAGCTTGTATATATTTACCCTTGGCGTGAATAAGTGTACTTTCTGGGATTAGATGTAATGTTACCATATTCATTCCGAGATATCTTCCAATAGTGTTACGATAGATATATCCTTGAAATATTCGTAATAATACATGAGATATGTGCTTAAAACGTGAATCAATATCTTAATATTCGTTGGCGTGAAGATGGACAATTTGGTTAAGGTGTTTCGGGGTTATTAAGCTTGTCATATAAGTTTACACTTGGAGTGAATAAGTGTGCTTTCTGTGATTAGATGTAATGTTAAAATATTCATTTCGAGATATCTTCCAATAGTGTTACGATAGATATATTCTGGGAATAATCGTACTAATACATGAGATATGTGCTTACAACGTGAATCATTATCTTAATATTCGTTGGCGCAAAGATGGACAATTTGATTAAGGTATTTCGGCATTATTAAGCTTGTCGTATAAATTTACCCTTGGCGTGAATAAGTGTGCTTTCTGTGATTAGATGTAATGTTAAAATATTCATTTCGAGATATCTTCCAATAGTGTTACGATAGATATAATCTGGAAATATTCGTAATAATATATGAAGTATCTTCTTGAAACGTTTATCAATGTCTTAATATTCGTTGGTGTAAATATGGACAATTTGGTTAAGGTACTTCGAGATTATTAAGCTTGTCATATAAATTTACCCTTGGAGTGAATAAGTGAGACTTCTGTGATTAGATGTAATGGTAAAATAGTCATTTCGAGATATCTTCCAATAGTGTTACGATAGATATATTCTGGAAATATACGAACTAATCCATGGGATATGTGCTTAATACGTGAATATTCGTTGTTGTAAATATGGACAATTTGTTTTAGGTATTTCGGGGTTACTAAGCTTGTCATATAAATTTACCCTCTCAGTGAATGAGCGAGCTTTTTGTGATTATATGTGATGTTAACATATTTATTCCGAGATACCTTCCAATAGTATTACGATAGATATATCCTGGAAATATTCGTACTAATACGTGAGATATGTACGTAAAACGTGAATCCATATCTTAATATTCGTTGTAGTAAATATGGACAATTTGGTTAAGGTATTTCGGGATTATTAATCTTGTCATGATAATTTTCCCTCGAAGTGAATAAGTGGGCTTTCTGTGATTAGCTGTAATGTTAACTTATTCATTAAAAGATATCCTTAAATAGTGTTACGATAGATATATCCTGGAAATATTCCTAATAATACATGAGGTATCTTCTTAAAACGTTTATTAATATCTTAATATTCATTGGTGTAAATATAGGCAATATGGTTAAGGTATTTCGGCTTATTTCATTATTAAGCTTGTCGTATAAATTTACCCTCGGAGTGAATAAGTGCGCTTTCTTTGATTAGATGTAATGTTATAATATTCATTTCGAGATATCGTACAATAGTGTTACGGTAGATATATTCTGGAAATATTCGTACTAATACATGAGATATGTGCTTAAAACGTGAATCAATATCTTAATATTCGTTGTTATAAATGTGGACAATTTGGTTAAGGTATTTCGGGGTTATTAAGCTTGTCATATTAATTTACCCTCGGAAAGAAATAGGTGCGCTTTCTGTGATTAGGTGTAATGTTACAATATTCATTTCGTGATATCTTCCAATAGTGTTACGATAGATATATTCTGGGAATATTCGTACTAATACATGAGATATGTGCTTAAAACGTGAATCAATATCTTAATATTCGTTGGCGGAAAGATGGACTATTTGGTTAAGGTTTTTGGGGTTATTAAGCTTGTCATATAAATTTACCCTCGGAGTGAATAAGTGCGTTTCTGTGATTAGATGTAATGTTATAATATTCATTTCGAGATATCTTCCAATAGTGTTACAATAGATATATACTGGAAATATTCGTACTAATACATGAGATATGTGCTTAAAACGTGAATATTCGTTGTTGTAAATATGGACAAATTTGATAAGGTATTTCGGGATTATTAAGCTTGTCATATAAATTTACCCTCGGAGTGAATTAGTGGGCTTTCTGTGATTAGATGTAATGTTAACATATTCATTCCGAGATACCTTCCAATAGTGTTACGATAGATATATACTGGAAATATTCCTAATAATACATGAGGTATCTTCTTGAAACGTTTATCAATATCTTAATATTCGTTGTTGTAATTATGGACAAATTGGTTAAGGTATTTCGGGATTATTAAGCTTGTCATATAAATTTACCCTCGGAGTGAATTAGTGGGCTTTCTGTGATTAGATGTAATGTTAACATATTCATTCCGAGATACCTTCCAATAGTGTTTCGATAGATATATCCTGGAAATATTCGTACTAATACAAGAGGTATCTTCTTAAAACGTTTATTAATATCTTAATATTCAATGGTGTAAATATAGACAATTTGGTTAAGGTATTTCGGCATTATTAACCTTGTCGTATAAATTTACCCTTGGCGTGAATAAGTGCGCTTTCTGTGATCAGATGTAATGTTAAAATATTCATTTCGAGAGATCTTCCAATAGTGTTACGATAGATATATTCTGGAAATATACGAACTAATCCATGAGATATGTCCTTAATACGTGAATATTCGTTGTTGTAAATATGGACAATTTGGTTTAGGTATTTCGGGGTTATTAAGCTTGTCATATAAATTTTCCTTTTGAGTGAATGAGCGAGCTTTTTGTGATTAGATGTAATGTTAACATATTCTTATAAAGATATCTTTCAATAGTGTTACGATAGATATATGCTGGAAATATTCCTAATAATACATGAAGTATCTTCTTGAAACGTTTATCAATATCTTAATATTCGTTGTTGTAATTATGGACAAATTGGTTAAGGTATTTCGGGATTATTAAACTTGTCATATAAATTTACTCTTGGAGTGAATAAGTGTGCTTTCTGTGATTAGATGTAATGGTAAAATAGTCATTTCGAGATATCTTCCAATAGTGTTACGATAGGTATATTCTGGAAATATTCATATTAATACGAGAGTTATCTTCTTTTAACGTTTATTAATATCTTAATATTCATTGGTGTAAACATGGACAATTTGGTTCAAGTATTCCGGGATTTTTGAGCTTGTCATATAAATTTACTCTTGGAGTGAATAAGTGTGCTTTCTGTGATTAGATGTAATGGTAAAATAGTCATTTCGAGATATCTTCCAATAGTGTTACGATAGATATATTCTGGAAATATACGAACTAATCCATGGGATATGTGCTTAATACGTGAGTATTCGTTGTTGTAAATATGGACAATTTGTTTTAGGTATTTCGGGGTTATTAAGCTTGTCATATAAATTTACCCTCAGAGTGAATAAGTGGGCTTTCTGTGATTAGATGTAATGTTAACATATTCATTCCGAGATATCTTGCAATAGTGTTACGATAGATATATCCTGGAAATATTCCTAATAATACATGAGGTATCTTCTTGAAACGTTTATTAATATCTTAATATTCGTTGGTGTAAATATGGACAATTTGGTTAAGGTATTTCGGGATTATTAAGCTTGTCATATAAATTTACCCTCGGATTGAATAAGTGCGCTTTCTGTGATCAGATATAACGTTAACATAATGATTGCGAGATATTTTCTAATAGTGATACGACAGATATATGCTGGAAATATTCGTACTAATACAGGAGGTATGTTGTTAAAACATTTATTAATATCTTAATATTCGTTGATATAAAGACGGACAATTGGGTTAAGGTATTTCGGGATTAATAAGCTTATTATATATATATTTACCCTCGGACTGAATGAGTGCGCTTTCTGTGATTAGATATGATGTTCACATATTCATTCCGAGATATGTCCAAGAGTGTTGATATAGATATATTCTGGTAATATTCGTAATAATACATGAAGTATCTTCTTGAAACGTTTGTCAATATCTTAATATTCATTGGTGTAAATATAGACAATTTGGTTAAGGTATTTCGGCATTATTAACCTTGTCGTATAAATTTACCCTTGGCGTGAATAAGTGTGCTTTCTGTGATTAGATGTAATTTTAAAATTTTCATGTCGAGATATCTTCCAATAGTGTTACGATAGATATATTCTGGGAATAATCGTACTAATACATGAGATATGTGCTTACAACGTGAATCATTATCTTAATATTCGTTGGCGCAAAGATGGACAATTTGATTAAGGTATTTCGGCATTATTAAGCTTGTCGTATAAATTTACCCTTGGCGTGAATAAGTGTGCTTTCTGTGATTAGATGTAATGTTAAAATATTCATTTCGAGATATCTTCCAATAGTGTTACGATAGATATAATCTGGAAATATTCGTAATAATACATGAGATATGTGCTTAAAACGTGAATCAATATCTTAATATTCGTTGGTGTAAATATGGACAATTTCGTTAAGGTATTTCGGGATTATTAAGCTTGTCATATAAATTTACCCTCGGAGTGAATGAGTGCGCTTTTTGTGATTAGATGTAATGTTAACATATTCATTCAAAGATATCTTTCAATAGTGTTACGATAGATATATACTGGAAATATTCCTAATAATACATGAGGTATCTTCTTGAAACGTTTATCAATATCTTAATATTCGTTGGTGTAAATATGGACAATTTCGTTAAGGTATTTCGGGATTATTAAGCTTGTCATATAAATTTACCCTCGGAGTGAATAAGTGGGCTTTCTGTGATTAGATGTAATGTTAACTTATTCATTAAAAGATATCCTTAAATAGTGTTACGATAGATATATCCTGGAAATATTCCTAATAATACATGAAGTATCTTCTTTAAACGTTTATCAATATCTTAATATTCGTTGTTGTAATTATGGACAATTTCGTTAAGGTATTTCGGGATTATTAAGCTTGTCATATAAATTTACCCTCGGAGTGAATGAGTGGGCTTTCTGTGATTAGATGTAATGTTAACTTATTCATTAAAAGATATCCTTAAATAGTGTTACGATAGATATATCCTGGAAATATTCCTAATAATACATGAAGTGTCTTTTTGAAACGTTTATCAATATCTTAATATTCGTTGGTGTAAATATGTACAATTTCGTTAAGGTATTTCGGGATTATTAAGCTTGTCATATAAATTTACCCTCGGAGTGAATGAGTGGGCTTTTTGTGATTAGATGTAATGTTAACATATTCATTCAAAGATATCTTTCAATAGTGTTACGATAGATATATCCTGGAAATATTCCTAATAATACATGAAGTATCTTCTTGAAACGTTTATCAATATCTTAATATTCGTTGGCGTAAAGATGGACAATTTGGTTAAGGTATTTCGGGGTTATTAAGCTTGTCATATAAATTTACCCTTGGCGTGAATAAGTGCGCTTTCTGTGATCAGAATTAATGTCAAAATATTCATTTCGAGATATCATCCAATAGTGTTACGATAGATGTATTCTGGAAATATACAAACTAATCCATGAGATATGTGCTTAAAACGTTTATTAATATCTTAATATTCATTGGTGTAAATATAGACAATTTGATTAAGGTATTTCGGCATTATTAAGCTTGTCGTATAAATTTACCCTTGGCGTGAATAAGTGTGCTTTCTGTGATTAGATGTAATGTTAAAATATTCATTTCGAGATATCTTCCAATAGTGTTACGATAGATATAATCTGGAAATATTCGTAATAATACATGAGATATCTTCTTATAACGTTTATTAATATCTTAATATTCATTGGTGTAAATATAGACAATTTGGTTAAGGTATTTCGGGATTATTAAGCTTGTATATATTTACCCTTGGCGTGAATAAGTGTACTTTCTGGGATTAGATGTAATGTTACCATATTCATTTCGAGAGACCTTCCAATAGTGTTACGATAGATATATTCTGGAAATATTCGTACTAATGCATGAGATATGTGCTTAAAACGTTTATCAATATCTTAATATTCGTTGGTGTAAATATGGACAATTTGGTTAAGGTATTTCGGGATTATTAAGCTTGTCATATAAATTTACCCTCGGAGTGAATAAGTAAGCTTTCTGTGATTAGATGTAATGTTAACATATTCATTCCGAGATACCTTCCAATAGTGTTACGATAGATATATCCTGGAAATATTCCTAATAATACATGAGGTATCTTCTTGAAACGTTTATCAATATCTTAATATTCGTTGGTGTAAATATGGACAATTTGGTTAAGGTATTTCGGGATTATTAAGCTTGTCATATAAATTTACTCTTGGAGTGAATAAGTGTGCTTTCTGTGATTAGATGTAATGGTAAAATAGTCATTTCGAGATATCTTCCAATAGTGTTACGATAGATATATTCTGGAAATATACGAACTAATCCATGGGATATGTGCTTAATACGTGAATATTCGTTGTTGTAAATATGGACAATTTGTTTTAGGTATTTCGGGGTTATTAAGCTTGTCATATAAATTTACCCTCTGAGTGAATGAGCGAGCTTTTTGTGATTAGATGTAATGTTAACATATTCATTCCGAGATACCTTCCAATAGTGTTACGATAGATATATACTGGAAATATTCCTAATAATACATGAGGTATCTTCTTGAAACGTTTATCAATATCTTAATATTCGTTGGTGTAAATATGGACAATTTCGTTAAGGTATTTCGGGATTATTAAGCTTGTCATATAAATTTACCCTCGGAGTGAATGAGTGCGCTTTTTGTGATTAGATGTAATATTAACATATTCATTCCGAGATACCTTCCAATAGTGTTTCGATAGATATATACTGGAAATATTCCTAATAATACATGAGGTTTCTTCTTGAAACGTTTATCAATATCTTAATATTCGTTGGTGTAAATATGGACAATTTCGTTAAGGTATTTCGGGATTATTAAGCTTGTCATATAAATTTACCCTCGGAGTGAATAAGTGTGCTTTCTGTGATTAGATGTAATGGTGAAATAGTCATTTGGAGATATCTTCCAATAGTGTTACGATAGATATATTCTGGAAATATACGAAATAATCCATGGGATATTTGCTTAATACGTGAATATTCGTTGTTGTAAATATGGACAATTTGGTTTAGGTATTTCGGGGTTATTAAGCTTGTCATATAAATTTACCCTCTGAGTGAATGAGCGAGCTTTTTGTGATTAGATGTAATGTTAACATATTCATTCAAAGATATCTTTCAATAGTGTTACGATAGATATATCCTGGAAATATTCCTAATAATACATGAAGTATCTTCTTGAAACGTTTATCAATATCTTAATATTCGTTGTTGTAATTATGGACAAATTGGTTAAGGTATTTCGGGATTATTAAGCTTGTCATATAA
>JAQOWT010000286.1:0-25156 GCA_030407085.1 Trichopria drosophilae
GGGGGGGGGGGGGGGGGGAGGGAAGGAGGGAGGGAGAGGGTGGGGGTTGAAGGGGGGGGAAGAAGGACGGAGAGAGAGGGAAGCGATGAGAGAGAGAGAAGAGAGAGAGGAGGATGGAGAGGAGAGAGAGAGGAGAAGAGGGTGGAGATGGAGAGGAGTGAGGAGAGAGAGGATGAGGGCGAGAGAGTGGGAGGGAAGAGAGGAGGTAGAGAGGATGGGAGAGAGAGAGAGGAGGAGGAGAGGAGATGGATGAGAGAGAGAGAGAGAGGAGGAGGAGAGATGAATGTGGGGGGAGAGGAGAGAGAGAGAGAGAAGAGAGGAGGGAGAGTGAGATGAGAGGAGAGATAGAGAGAGAGGGAGGATGAGGAAGGAGGAGAAGGGGAGGAGAGAGGGGGGGAGAAGAGAGAGAGGAGGAGGAGAGGGAGGAGGGGTGAGAGAGAGAGGAGAGAGAGGAGAGAGAGATGGGAGGAGAGGAGAATGGAGAGAGAGGGGAGAGTGAGAGGGAGGAAGAGAGAGGAGGTGAGAGAAGAGAGGAGATGAGAGAAGAGAGGGGGAGAGAGAGTGGGGATGAGAGAGGGAGAAGAGAGAGGAGAGGGGAGATGAGAGGAGAGAGGGGAGAGAGAGAGGAGAGAGGGGAGGGAGAGATGAGGAGAGAGGAGAGAGGAGAGAGAGAGAAGAGGGAGAGAGGAGGAGAGAGGAGAGGAGGGAGAGGAGTGAGGAGAGAGGTGAGGGGAGAGGAGGGAGACGAGAGAAGAGAGAGAGGATGAGAGAGAGAGAGGGAGAGAGAGAGAGGGATGTGAGAGAGGGTGAGGAGAGAGAGAGAGAGGAAGGGAGGAGAGGGAGGAGAGGAGAGAGGGAGAGGAGAGGAGGGAAGAGAGGAGAGATGAGGAGAGAGAGGAGAGAGAGGGAGAGAGAGGATGAGGGAGAGAGAGAGGGAGGAGAGGGAGGAGGAGAGAGAGAGAGGAGAGAGTGAGAGGGAGAGAGGAGAGAGAGGAGAGAGTGGGGAGAGGAGAGGGAGGGAGGAGGAAGGGGAGAGGGAGAGAGAGAGGAGAGAGATGAGGGGAGAGAGAGAGGAGGAGAGAGAGAGAGAGAGGAGAGGAGAGGAGAGAGGAGAGAGAGGAGGGAGGAGAGAGAGAGAGAGGAGAGAGAGAGAGGAGAGAGGAGAGAGGGAGAGAGAGGAGAGAGAGAGGAGAGGGTGATGAGAGGGAGAGGAGAGAGAAGGGAGAGGAGGAGAGAGAGAGAGAGGAGGAGAGAGGGAGAGAGAGGGGGAGAGAGTGAGAGGAGGAGAGAGGGGGTGAGAGAGAGGAGAGAGAGAGGAGAGAGAGGAGGAGAGAGGAGGGAGAGTGAGATGAGAGAGGAGAGATGGAGAGGAGAGAGAGAGAGAGGGGGAGAGGAGAGAGAGAGGAGGAGAGAGGAGAGGGAGAGGAGAGAGGAGAGGAGAGAGGGAGAGGGGGGGAGGGAGAGGAGAGGAGAGGAGAGAGGAGGAGGAGAGAGGGAGAGGAGAGAGGAGAGAGAGAGAGAGGAGAGAGAGGAGAGAGAGGGAGGGAGAGGAGAGAGAGGGAGGAGGAGAGAGGAGAGGG
This sequence comes from Trichopria drosophilae, assembly GCA_030407085.1. Taxonomy (NCBI): domain Eukaryota; kingdom Metazoa; phylum Arthropoda; class Insecta; order Hymenoptera; family Diapriidae; genus Trichopria; species Trichopria drosophilae. The sequence continues at coordinate 1,581 of JAQOWT010000286.1, forward strand.
AGGAAGAGAGAGGAGAGAGAGAGGAGGAGAGGAGGGGAGAGGAGAGGGAGAGAGAGAAGAGGGGAGAGGAGAGGAGGAGAGGGAGGAGAGGGAGGAGAGAGAGGAGAGGAGAGAGGAGAGAGAGGGAGATGGAGAGGGGAGGAGAGAGGAGAGGAAGAGAGAGAGAGGAGGAGAGAGGGGGAGAGAGAGAGAGGAGATGAGAGAAGGAGAGAGTGGAGAGAGAGAGAGGAGGAGGGAGAGGAGGAGAGAGAGAGGGAGATAGTGAGAGAAGAGGAGGAGAGGAGAGAGAGGGGTGAGGAGGGAGAGGAGAGGAGAGAGAGAGAGGAGGGAGAGGGAGAGAGAGAGGTGAGTGAGGAGAGGGAGAGAGGAGAGGAGAGGAGAGAGGAGAGATTGAGAGAGAGAGAGGAGGAGAGAGGAGAGGAGGAGAGGAGAGAGAGGGAGAGAGAGGAGAGAGGAGGAGAGGGAGGGAAGAGGGAGAGTGAGAGGAGAGAGAGAGAGAGAGAGGGGAGAGGGAAGAGGGGAGAGAGAGAGAGAGAGAGAGGAGGGAGAGAGAGATGAGGAGGAAGGAGAGAGAGGAGAGGAGAGGGAGAGAGAGGGAGAGAGGAGGAGGGAGAGAGAGAGGGGAGGAGAGGGAGAGAGAGAGGAGGAGAGAGATGAGAAGAGAGGGAGAGGAGGGGAGAGAGAGAGGAGAGGGGAGAGAGGAGGGAGGAGAGAGGAGAGATGAGAGAGGAGAGAGAGAGAGTGAGAGAGAGGAGAGAGGAGATGGAAGAGGAGAGTGAGAGAGGGAGAGAGAGAGAGAGAGAGGGAGGAGGAGAGAGAGAGGAGAGAGAGAGAGGGAGAGAGAAGAGAGAGAGAGGGAGGGGGAGAGAGAGGAGAGGAGAGAGGAGAGGGGGGGAGGAGAGAGAGGAGGAGAGAGAGAGAGAGAGGGGAGGAGAGAGAGGGAGGAGAGGGGAGAAGGAAGAGAGAGAGAGGAGGAGAGGAGGAAGAGAGGGGTGAGAGAGGGAGAGAGAAGGAGAAGAGAGGAGGAGAGAGTGAGGAGAGAGGGAGAGAGAGAGGGGAGGGGAGAGAGGGGAGAGAGGAGAGAGGAGAGAGAGAGGAGAGAGAGGAGAGAGGAGAGAGGAGGAGAGAGGAGAGGAGAGAGGAGGAGAAGAGAGAGAGGAGGAGAGAGGGAGAGGAGGAGAGAGGGAGAGAGAGAGAGGAGGAGAGAGAGAGAAGGGAGGAGAGGGAGAGAGAGGAGGAGGGAGAGAGGAGGAGGGAGAGAGAGAGAGAGAGAGAGGTGGAGAGAGAGATGAGAGAGGAGGAGGAGTGAGGGGAGAGAGAGAGAGAGGAGAGAGGAGGGGAGGGAGAGGAGGGAGGGAGAGAGGAGAGGAGAGAGAGAGAGGGAGAGAGGAGGGAGGAGAGGGAGAGGAGAGAGAGGAGAGGGGAGGAGAGAGAGAGAGGAGAGGGAGGAGATGAGAGAGAGAGGAGAGAGGAGGGAGAGGAGAGAGGAGAGAGAGAGAGAGGAGAGAGAGAGAGAGAGGAGTGAGGAGAGAGAGGGAGAGAGAGGGGAGAAGAGAGAGGGGGGAGAAGAGAGAGAGGAGGGGGAGAGAGAGGGAGAGAGGGAGAGAGAGGAGAGAGAGAGGAGAGGAGAGAGGAGAGAGAGGGTGAGGAGGAGAGAGAGGAGAGAGAGGAGAGAGAGAGGAGAGATTGGAGAGAGGAGGAGGGAGAGAGAGAGGAGAGGAGAGAAGAGAGAGGAGAGAGAGGAGGATGGAGAGGAGGAGAGAGAGAGAGGAGAGGAGAGGGAGAGAGGAGAGAGAGAGGAGAGAGAGAGAGGGAGAGAGGAGAGAGGGGAGAGAGAGGAGGAGAGAGAGAGGAGGAGGAGAGAGAGAGTGAGGGAGAGGTGGGAGAGAGGAGAGAGAGGAGAGAGAGGAGAAGAGTGAGAGAGAGGAGAGAGGAGAGAGGAGGGAGAGAGGGAGGGAGGAGAGAGAGAGAGGGGGGAGAGAGGAGAGAGAGAGGAGAGGAGGAGAGAGAGAGAGAGTGAGAGGAGAGAGGGAAGAGAGAGGAGAGGAGATGGAGAGGAGAGAGTGAGAGGGAGAGAGAGAGAGGAGGGGAGAGAGAGGGAGAGAGGAGAGGCGGAGAGAGGAGAGAGAGGGGAGGAGAGGAAGAGAGGAGTGAGAGGGAGAGGAAGAGAGAGAAGAGAGAGGAGGAGGGAGAGTGGAGGAGAGAGAGAGAGGAGAGAGGAGAGAGAGAGAAGGAGAGAGAGGGTGACGAGAGAGGAGGAGTGAGAGAGGAGGAGGGGAGAGGGAGAGAGAGGGAGGAGAGGAGGAGAGAGGAGAGAGGAGGAGAGTGAGAGGAGAGGAGAGAGGGAGAGAGGAGAAGAGAGAGAGAGAGGGCGGAGAGAGAGGAGAGAGAGAGAGTGAGAGGGGAGAGAGGGAGAGAGGGAGAGGAGGAGGAGGAGAGGGAGGAGAGAGAGGAGAGAGAGGAGGAGGGAGAGAGGAGAGGAGAGGGAGGTGAGAGAGGAGAGGGGAGGGAGAGAGGGTGAGAGAGAGAGGAGAGAGAAGAGAGGAGAGGGAGAGAGAGGAGAGAGAGAGGAGAGGAGAGGAGGAAGAGGGAGAGAGGGAGGAGGAGAGAGAGGAGGGAGGAGGAGAGAGAGGAGAGGAGGAGAGAGAGAGAGAGGAGAGAGAGAGGGGGAGGAGGAGAGAGAGGAGGGAGGAGAGGAGAGAAGGAGAGAGAAGAGAGGAGAGGAGTGAGAAGAGAGAGAGAGAGGGAGAGGGAGGAGAGAGAGGAGGAGAGAGGAAGGAGAGAGGAGAGAGAGGGAGGAGGGGAGAGGAGAGAGAGAGAGAGAGAGAGAGAGAGAAGAGAGAGGGGAGGAGGAGGAGAGAGGAGGCGAGAGAGGAGAGGGAGAGAGAGAGAGAGGAGAGAGAGGAGAGAGAGTGAGAGGAGGGAGAGAAGGAGGAGAGAGAGGAGGAGAGGAGAGAGAGGAGAGAGAGGAGAGAAGAGGAGAGAGAGGAGAGAGAGAGGAGAGAGAGAGGGAGAAGGAGAGGAGAGGAGAGAGAGGGAGAGAGAGGAGAGGAGAGTGAGAGAGAGAGGAGAGAGAGAGAGGAGGAGGAGAGAGGAGAGAGAGAGGAGATGGAGGGAGGAGGAGAGGAGAGAGAGAGGGAGAGATGAGAGAGGTGAGAGGGAGAGAGGAGAGGAGAGGAGAGGGGGAGAGAGAGAGAGAGAGGGAGAGGAGAGAGGAGGGGAGAGAGGAATGAGAGAGGAGAGAGAGAGAGGTGAGAGGAGGGAGGGAGAGAGGGGAGGGAGAGAGGGAGAGAGAGAGAGAGAGGAGGGAGAGGAGAGGAGGAGGAGAGAGAGAGGAGAGGAGAGGGAGAGAGAGAGAGGGAGAGAGGAGAGAGAGAGAGGAGAGAGAGAGAGGAGAGTGAGAGGAGGAGAGAGGAGAGGAGGAGAGAGGGGAGGAGAGAGAGAGAGAGAGAGAGAAGAGGGAGAGAGAGGGGAGAGAGATGAGGAGGAGAGAGGGGAGAGAGAGAGAGGAGGAGAGAGAGGAGAGAGAGGGAGAGGAGAGGAGAGAGAGGAGGAGAGAGAGGGGAGAGAGAGAGGGAGGAGGAGAGGGAGAGGGGAGGAGAGAGAGGAGGGAGAGAGATGGAGAGAGAGGAGAGAGGAGAGGAGAGAGAGAGGGGAGAGAGAGAGAGAAGAGAGGGAGAGAGGAGAGAGGGAGGGAGAGAGGAGAGAGAGGGAGGAGGAGAGGAGGTGGAAGGAGGAGAGAGGGAGAGAGAGGAGGGAGAGTGAGAGAGAGAGGAGGAGAGAGGGAGGAGAGAGGGAGAGAGGGAGAGGAGAGAGGAGAGAGAGAGAGAGGAGGAGAGAGAGGGAGAGAGAGAGGATGAGAGAGTGGAGAGAGAGGAGAGAGAGAGAGGAGAGGGAGAAGGGAGAGAGAGGAGGAGAGAGAGGAGAGAGGAGGAGAGAGAGAGAGAGAGAGAGGAGATGAGGAGGAGAGAGAGGAGAGAGAGAGAGAGGAGAGAGAGAGAGGAGAGGAGGAGAGAGAGGAGGAGAGAGGGAGAGAGAGGAGGAGAGAGAGAGTGAGAGAGAGAGGAGGAGAGGAGAGAGAAGAGGAGGAGGGAGAGAGAGAGGAGAGAGAGGGGAGAGAGGGAGGAGAGAGAGAGGGGAGGAGAGAGAGAGGGAGAGGAGAGGAGAGAGGAGAGGGGAGGAGAGGGAGAGGGGAGGAGAGAGAGAGAGGAGAGGGAGAGAGGGAGAGAGAGGAGAGGAGGAGAGAGAGGAGGGAGAGAGAGTGGAGAGAGAGAGAGGAGAGAGAGAGGAGAGGGAGAGAGAGAGGAGAGAGTGGAGAGGAGAGAGAGAGAGAGAGGAGAGAGAGGAGAGAGGAGGAGGGGAGAGAGAGGAGAGAGAGGAGAGAGAGAGGAGTGAGGGGAGGAGAGAGAGAGGAGTGAGGGGAGAGGAGGGAGTGAGAGAGTGAGAGAGAGAGAGGAGAAGAGAGAGAGGAGGGAGAGAGAGAGAGAGAGGGAGAGGAGGGGAGGAGGGAGATGAGAGGAGAGTGAGAGAGAGGGAGAGGAGAGAGGGAGGAGAGAGAGAGGAGAAGAGGAGGAGGTGAGGAGAGAGAGAGGAGAGAGGAGGGAGAGAGGAGAGAGGAGGAGGAGAGAGAGAGGAGGGAGAGGAGAGAGGAGAGGAGAGGAGGAGAGAGGAGAGAGAGGGAGAGAGGAGAGAGAGAGAGGGGAGAGAGAGGAGGGGGAGGAGAGGTGAGAGAGAGGAGGGAGAGAGAGAGGAGGAGAGAGGAGAGAGGAGAGAGAGGAGAGGAGAGAGAGAGAGAGGAGGAGAGAGGAGGGAGAGGGAGGAGAGGAGAGAGGGAGAGGCAGAGGAAGGAGAGAGAGAGAGAGGAGGGAGAGGATGAGAGAGAGGGAGGAGGGAGAGAGGAGAGAGAGATGAGAGAGAGGGAGGAGAGAGAGGATGGAGAGAGAGAGGGAGAGAGAGGGAGAGAGAGGGGGGGAGAGAGAGAGGAGAGAGAGAGGAGGATGAGAGGAGAGGAGAGAGGAGAGAGGGGAAGAGGAGAGGAGAGAGAGGAGAAGAGAGAGGAGAGAGGAGAGGGAGAGTGAGAGAGAGGAAGAGAGGGGAAGGGAGAGAGAGAGGGAGTGAGAGAGAGGGAGAGGAGAGGAGAGAGGAGGAGAGAGAGAGAGAGAGAGAGAGAGGAAGAGAGAGAGAGAGAGGAGAGAGAGAGAGAGGAGAGAGAGGGAGAGGAGAGAGAGGAGGAGTGAGAGAGAGAGGAGGAGAGAGGAGAGGAGAGAGGAGAGGGAGAGGGGAGGAGGAGTGAGAGAGAGGAGGAGAGAGGAGAGAGAGGGGGAGAGAAGGAGAGGAGGAGAGAGGAGGAGAGTGAGAGAGAGGGGAGAGAGAGGGAGAAGAGAGAGAGGAGAGAGGGAGGAGGAGAGAGGAGGAGAGAGGAGAGATGAGAGAGAGAGAGAGAGAGAGGGGAGGAGAGAGAGGGAGAGGAGGAGAGAGGAGGGAGAGGAGAGAGGGAGAGAGAGAGAGGAGGAGAGAGAGGGAGGGGAGAGGAGAGGAGAGAGAGAGGAGAGGAGAGAGGAGAGGAGGAGAGAGAGGGGAGAGAGGAGAGAGAGAGATGAGGAGAGAGAGAGAGAGGGAGGGAGAGGGTGAGGAGGGAGAGAGAGAGGAGAGAGGGAGAGAGGAGAGAGGAGAGAGAGAGGAGAGAGGGAGAGAGAGGAGAGAGAGAGAGAGGAGAGGAGAGAGGAGAGTGGGAGAGAGAGAGAGAGGAGGGGAGGAGGAGAGAGAGGGAGAGGAGAGAGAGTGAGGAAGAGAGAGGGGAGAGTGGGAGAGAGGGAGAGAGGAGGAGAGAGAGGAGGAGAGAGGAGGGGGAGAGAGAGGAGAGGGAGAGAGGAGGGGAGAGAGAGAGGAGGGAGAGGGAGAGGAGGAGAGAGGAGGAGAGGAGGAGAAGAGGAAGGAGGAGAGAGAGGGAGGAGAGGGAGAGAGAGGAGGGGAGAGGGAGAGAGAGAGGAGAGAGGGAGGAGGAGAGGAGGAGAGAGAAGAGAGAGAGGAGAGAGGGAGGAGAGAGGAGGGAGAGGAGAGAGAGAGAGGAGAGAGGAGAGAGAGGGAGAGGGAGAGGAGGGGAGAGGAGAGGAGGAGAGAGAGGGGAGTGAGGGAGAGGAGAGGAGAGAGGGGGAGAGGGAGGGAGAGAGGAGAGGGAGATGAGAGGAGAGAGAGAGAGAGGAGAGAGGGGAGGGAGAGGAGAGAGAGAGGGGAGAGAGAGAGAGAGAGGGGAGAGAGAGATAGAGAGAGAGGAGGAGAGAGAGGGAGGAGAGGAGGAGAGAGGAGAGAGAGAGGGAGGGAGAGGAGAGGAGAGAGAGAGGGTGAGAGAGAGAGGAGAGAGGGAGAGGGAGAGGGAGAGAGAGAGAAGAGGAGAGGAGGAGGAGAGAGAGAGGAGAGAGGGGGAGAGGAGGAGAGAGAGGAGGAGGAGAGGAGAGATGGGAGTGAGAGGGAGAGAGGAGGAGAGGTGAGAGGAGAGAGGGAGAGGAGAGGGAGGAGAGAGAGAGGGAGGGAGAGGAGGAGGAGAGAGAGAGAGGAGGAGAGAGGAGTGAGGAGAGAGGAGAGGAGGAGGGAGAGAGGGGAGAGGAGAGAGAGAGAGGAGAGAGGAGAGAGGGAGGAGAGGAGGAGAGAGAGGAGGAGAGAGGAGAGAGAGGGGGAGAGAGAGGGAGAGAGAGGAGGAGAGGAGAGAGAGGAGAGAGAGAGAGGGAGAGGAGGGAGAGGGAGAGAGGAGGGAGAGAGAGAAGAGAGAGGGAGAGAGGGGAGAGGAGAGGAGAGAGAGGAGGAGAGGAGGGAGAGAGAGGGGAGAGGAGGAGAGGAGAGAGAGGGGAGAGAGGGAGAGGAGAGAGGGTGGGGAGAGAGAAGAGGGAGAGGAGAGAGAGGAGGGAGAGAGAGGAGAGGAGGAAAAGGAGGAGAGAGAGAGAGGAGAGGGGAGGAGAGGAGAGGAGAGAGAGAGAGGTGAGGAGAGAGAGGGAGAGAGAGGAGAGAGGAGAGAGGAGGGAGAGGAGAGAGGAGGAGAGAGAGAGAGGAGGAGGAGGGAGAGGATGAGGAGAGGAGAGGAGAGGAGAGAGAGGAGGGAGGGAGAGAAGGAGGGAGAGAGAGAGAGAGAGGGAGAGAGAGGAGAGAGGAGAGAGAGGAGAGGGAGAGGAGAGAGAGAGAGAGAGGAGGGGGGAGGAGAGGGAGGAGAGAGGAGAGTGAGGAGAGAGTGAGGAGAGGGAGAGAGAGGGAGAGAGGAGGAGAGGAGGAGAGGGAGGGAGAGAGAGGAGAGAGTGGAGAGAGGAGAGAGAGAGGAGAGGAGTGAGGAGAGAGAGGAGAGAGAGGAGAGAGAGAGGAGAGAGAGAGAGGAGAGAGAGGGAGAGAGAGGAGGAGAGAGGAGGGAGAGGAGGGAGAGGATGGAGAGAGAGGAGAGAGAGGAGGGAGAAGAGGTGAGGGAGAGAGGAGGAGAGAGAGGAGGGAGAGAGGAGAGAGAGAGGAGAGGAGAGAGGGAGAGAGGAGAGGAGAGAGAGGAGAGGGGGAGAGAGAGGAGGGAGAGGAGAGAGAGAGAGAGAGAGAAGAGGAGGAGAGAGGAGAGAGAGAGAGGAGGAGAGAGGAGGAGAGGAGGGGAGGAGGAGAGAGAGAGGAGAGAGGAGGAGAGAGAGAGGTGAGAGAGGAGAGAGGAGGAGAGAGGAAGGAGAGAGGAGAGAGAGAGAGAGGAGGGGAGAGGGGAGAGAGGAGGGAGAGAGAGAGGGAGAGGGAGAGGGAGAGATGGTGAGAGAGGGGGGAGAGAGAGAGATGGAGAGGAGAGAGGGAGGAGAGAGAGAGGAGGAGAGAGAGAGGAGAGAGGAGGGGGGAGAGAGAGAGGGAGAGAGGAGGGAGAGAGTGAGGAGAGAGAGGAGAGAGGAGAGAGGAGGGAGAGGAGAGGGAGAGAGAGAGGAGGAGAGAGAGAGGAGAGGAGAGAGAGGAGGAGAGAGGGAGAGGGAGAGGAGAGAGGAGGGGGGAGAGAGAGGGGAAGTGAGGGAGAGAGGAGAGGAGGGAGAGAGAGAGAGAGAGAGGGAGAGGAGGGAGAGAGAGGGAGGGAGAGAGGAGGAGGGGAGAGAGAGAGAGGGAGAGGAGAGAGGAGGAGGAGAGAGAGAGGAGGAGTGAGGAGAGGAGAGAGAGGGAGGAGGAGAGGGGGAGAGGAGGGGGAGAGAGAGGAGAGGAGAGGGAGAGGGAGGAGAGAGAGAGAGAGAGAGAGATGAGAGAGGAGGGAGAGAGGAGAGGGGGAGAGAGAGAGAGAGGGGAGGAGGAGGAGAGAGGGGGAGAGAGAGGAGGAAGGGAGGAGAGGAGAGAGGAGAGATGGAGAGTGAAGGAGAGGGGAGGAGGAGAGGAGAGAGGTGGAGGGAGAGAGGAGAGAGAGGAGATGAGAGAGAGAGGAGAGGAGAAGGAGAGGAGGGGGAGGGGAGAGAGAGGAGAGGAGAGGGGGGAGAGAGAGGAGAGAGAGGGAGAGGAGGAGAAGAGAGAGAGAGAGGAGAGAGGGAGGGAGGGTGAAGAGGAGAGAGGGAGAGAGGAGGAGAGAGAGGGAGGAGAGGGAGAGGAGAGAGGAGAGAGGAGAGAGAGAGATGAGAGGAGGGAGGGAGAGGGGAGAGAGGGGAGAGGAGGGAGGGGAGAGAGGAGGAGAGAGAGAGAGGAGGAGAGGAGGAGAGGAGGGAGGAGTGGAGAGAGGAGAGGGAGAGAGAGGAGAGAGAGAGGGAGGAGAGAGGGAGAGAGAGGGGGAGGGAAGAGGGAGAGGAGAGAGAGAGAGAGAGGAGGAGAGGGAGAGAGGGAGAGAGAGAGGGAGAGAGGAGATAGAGAGAGAGAGAGGAGAGAGAGAGGGAGAGAGAGAGAGGAGAGAGGGGTGAGAGAGAGAGGGGAGGAGAGAGGGAGAGAGAGAGGAGGGGAGAGGGGAGAGAGGTGAGGAGGGAGAGAGGAGAGGGAGAGGAGGAGAGAGAGAGAGAGGAGAGAGGGGAAGGAGGAGAGTGAGAGAGGAAGAGAGAGGAGAGGAGAGGAGGGAGAGAGGAGAGGAGAGAGGGAGGGAGAGAGAGAGAGAGGAGAGATGGAGGGGAAGAGGAGAGGAGGAGAGAGAGGGAGAGAGTGGAGAGAGAGAGAGAGGAGAGAGAGGGAGAGGGAGGAGGATGGGGGAGAGAGGAGGGAGAGGAGTGTGAGGAGAGGGAGAGAGAGAGGGAGAGAGAGGAGAGAGGGGGAGAGAGGGAGAGAGAGGAGAGAGGGAGGGAGAGAGAGAGGAGAGAGAGGAGGGAGGAGGTGGAGAGAGGGGAGGAGAGGGAGAGAGAGGGGGGAGAGAGAGGAGAGATGGGAGAGGATGAGGAGGAGGAGAGAGAGAGAGAGAGAGAGAGGAGAGGAGAGGAGGAGAGAGAGAGGGAGTGAGAGAGGAGAGGAGAGGAGAGAGAGAGGGGAGGAGGAGAGAGAGGAGGGAGGAGGGAGAGTGGGGAGGAGAGAGGAGAGAGAGAGAGGGGAGAGTGGGGAGGAGAGGAGAGGAGAGAGAGAGGAGAGAGAGAGGGAGAGGAGGAGAGAGAGGGAGGAGGGGGAGGGAGAGGAGAGAGAGAGGGAGGAGAGAGGGGAGGAGAGATGAGGAGGGAGAGGAGAGGGGAGAGAGAGGAGAGGAGAGGGAGGGAGAGAGAGAGAGTGAGAGAGGAGAGAGAGGGAGAGGAGAGAGAGGTGAGGAGAGAGAGAGAGAGGGTGAGAGGAGAGGAGAGGGAGAGAGGAGGGAGAGAGGGGAGAGGAGAGGAGAGAGAGAGAGGAGAGAGAGAAGGAGAGGAGAGAGAGAGGAGAGAGAGGAGAGGGGAGGAGAGGAGGAGAGAGGGAGAGAGGAGAGAGGAGAGAGGAGAGAGGAGAGAGAGAGGGAGGGAGGAGGGAGAGGAGGGGGGAGAGGAGAGAAGAGAGAGAGAGGAGGAGAGGGAGAGAGAGAGAGAGGGAGAGAGGAGAGGAGAGAGAGGGGGAAGGGAGGTGAGAGAGAGAGAGGAGAGAGGGGAGGGAGAGGAGGAAGAGGAGAGGAGAGAGAGAGAGAGGAGAGAGAGGGGAGAGAGAGAGGAGAGAGAGGGAGAGGGAGAGAGAGGAGAGAGAGAGGGAGAGGAGAGAGAGGGGAGGGAGAGGAGAGGGGAGGGAGGAGAGAGGGGAGAGAGAGGAGAGAGGAGAGAAGAGAGGGAGAGGAGAGAGAGAGAGGAGGAGAGGAGAAGGAGGGGGAGAGAGGAGAGGAGAGAGGGGAGAGAGGGAGTGGGAGAGAGGAGAGGGGAGTGAGAGAAGGGAGAGAGAGGAGAGAGAGAGAGAGAGAAGGAGTGAGGAGAGGAGAGGAGAGAGGAGTGAGGAGAGGGGAGAGAGGGAGGAGAGGGAGGAGAGAGAGAGAGAGGGGGGAGAGAAGGGGAGAGAGAGGAGAGGAGAGGAGGAGAGGAGGGAGAAGAGGGAGAGAGGGGGAGAGAGGGAGGGAGGAGAGGAGGAGAGGAGGAGAGAGAGAGAGAGGGAGAGAGAGGGGAGAGGAGGAGAAGAGAGAGAGGAGAGAGGGAGAGAGGAGGGGAGAGAGGAGGAGAGGAGAGAGAGGAGGGAGAGGAGAGAAGAGGGAGAGGAGAGAGAGAGGAGGAGAGAGGAGGAGAGAGAGGAGGAGTGAAGAGAGAGAGAGGAGAGAGGAGAGAGGGAGAGAGGGAAGAGAGAGGAGGAGAGGGGAGAGAGGAGAGAGGAGGAGAGGGGAGAGAGGAGGAGAGAGTGAGAGAGGAGGTGAGGGGAGAGAGGGAGAGGAGAGAGAGAAGAGGGAGAGAGAGGAGAGAGAGGGAGAGAGAGAGAGGGGAGGGGAGATGAGAAGAGAGAGGGGGAGGAGAGAGGAGGGGAGAGAGAGAGAGGAGAGGAGGGAGAGGGAAGAGAGAGGAGAGAGAGAGAGAAGGGGAGAGGGAGAGAGAGAGAGAGAGGAGGAGAGAGGAGGGAGAGGAGAGGAGGAGAGGAGAGAGAGGGAGAGGAGGAGAGGAGGAGGGGGAGAGAGAGAGGGGAGAGGAGGAAGAGGGAGGGGAGAGAGAGAGTGAGGAGGAGAGGAGAGAGGAGGAGAGTGAGAGAGGGGAGAGGAGAGGGGAGAGGGGAGAGGAGAGAGAGAGAGAGAGAGAGAGGAGGAGAGGAGAGAGAGGAGAGAGAGGAGAGAGAGGAGGAGGGAGAGAGAGAGAGAGAGGAGGGGAGGAGAGAGGAGAGAGGAGAGGGAGGAGGAGAGGAGGGGAGAGAGGAGAGGAGGGGAGGAGAGGTGGAGAGGGAAGATGGAGAGAGAGAGAGGAGAGGAGAGAGAGAGAAGAGAGGGAGGGGAGGGAGAGAGAGAGAGAGGGAGGGAGAGAGGAGGAGGAGGGAGAGAGAGAGGGAGAGGAGAGAGAGAAGGAGGAGAGAGGAGAGTGAGGGGAGGAGAGAGAGAGGAGAGAAGAGGGAGAGGGGAGAGGAGAGGAGATGAGAGAGAGAGGGAGGGAGAGGAGAGAGAGAGAGGAGAGAGAGGAGAGAGGGAGGAGAGAGGAGAGGGAGGAGAGAGGAGGAGAAGAGGAGGTGAGGAGGAGAGAGGGGAGAGGAGAGGAGGGGAGAGAGGGGAGAGATGGGGAGAGGAGATGAGAGAGAGAGGAGGGGGAGAGAGAGGAGAGGAGAGAGGGAGAGAGAGGAGAGAGAGGGAGAGAGAGGAGAGAGGAGAGAGAGAGAGGGAGAGAGGAGAGAGAGGGAGAGGGGGAGAGAGGAGGAGAGAGAGAGAGAGGAAGAGAGGAGGAGGGAGAGAGGAGAGGGAGAGGAGGAGAGAGAGAGGGGAGAGAGAGAGGAGGAGAGAGAGGGAGGGGAGGAGGAGAGAGGGGAGAGGAGAGAGGAGAGGAGGAGAGAGAGAAGAGAGAGAGGAGAAGGAGAGAGAGGAGAGAGAGAAGAGAGAGAGAGAGGGGGAGGGGAGAGGAGAGAGGAGGAGAGAGGAGGAGGAGAGAGAGAGAGAGGAGAGAGGGAGAGGGGAGGAGGAGAGAGGGAGGAAGAGAGGAGAGAGAGAGGAGAGGAGAGAGAGAGAGATGAGGGAGAGGAGAGGAGAGAGGGAGGGAGAGAGAGAGAGAGGAGAGAGGGAGGAGGAGAGAGGAGGGGAGGGGAGGAGAGAGGAGAGAGAGGAGAGAGAGGGAGAGGAGAGAGAGAGGAGAGGAGGGGGGAGAGAGAGAGGGAGGAGGAGAGAGAGAGAGGAGGAGAGAGGAGAGGAGAGAGGAGAGGGAGAGGGGAGGAGTGAGAGGAGAGAGAGAGGAGAGAGGGGAGAGGAGGGAGAGAGAGAGGAGGAGAGGAGGAGAGAGGAGAGGGAGAGAGGAGGAGGAGGGAGAGATGGAGAGAGAGAGAGGGAGAGAGAGAGAGGAGAGAGGGAGAGAGAGAGAGAGGAGGAGAGAAGGAGAGGGAGGAGAGGAGAGGAGAGGGGAGGAGAGAGAGGATGGGGGAGAGAGGGGAGAGAGAGAGAGGAGGGGGGGAGGAGAGAGAGGGAGATGAGGAGGAGGAGAGGGGAGAGAGAGGGAGAGAGATGAGGGGAGAGGAGAGGGGGGGAGAGGAGGAGGAGAGGAGGGGATGAGAGAGGAGGAGAGAGAGGGAGAGGAGAGGGAGAGATGAGAGGGAGTGAGAGGGGGAAGGAGAGAGGAGGAGGAGAGAGAGTGGAGAGGAGAGAGGAGGAGAGGAGAGAGGGAGAGAGAGGAGAGAGAGGGGAGAGGAGAGAGGAGAGAGAGAGGAGGGAGAGGAGAGGAGAGGAGAGAGGGAGAGAGAGAGAGAGAGAGGAGAGAGGAGGAGAGGAGAGATGGAGAGGGGAGGGAGAGAGAGGGAGTGAGGGGAGAGAGAGAGAGGGAGAGAGGAGAGGAGGAGGAGAGAGAGGAGAGAGAGAGAGAGGAGAGGGAGAGAGGAGAGAGAGAGAGGAGGGAGAGGAGTGAGAGGAGGGAGAGAGGAGAGAGAGAGGGGAGGGGAGAGAGAGGAGAGGGAGGAGAGGAGGAGAGAGAGAGAGAAGAGGAGAGAGAGGAGGAGAGGAGAGGAGAGGGGAGGGAGAGAGGAGTGAGAGGAGAGAGAGAGGGAGAGAGGAGGAGAGAGGGAGGAGAGGGAGAGAGGAGGAGAGAGAGAGGGGAGGAGGGGAGGAGAGGAGAAGAGGGGAGGAGAGAGGAGAGAGGAGGGGAGAGAAGAGGGAGAGGAGAGGAGGAGAGAGAGAGGAGGAGAGAGAGGGAAGAGGGAGAGATGAGGAGGAGAGAGAGAGGGAGAGAGAGGGAAGAGGTGAGAGGAGAGAGGAGGAGAGTGGAGGAGAGAGAGGGAGAGAGGAAGAGAGGAGAGAGAGGGAGGGGAGAGAGAGGGAGAGGAGGAGAGAGAGAGGGGGAGAGAGAGGAGGAGATGAGGAGGAGAGGAGGGGAGGGGAGAAGAGAGGGGGAGAGGGAGAGGGAGGAGAGGAGAGGGAGAGGAAGAGAGAGAGGGGAGGAAGAGGAGGAGGGGAGAGAGGGGAGAGAGTGGAGAGAGAGAGAGAGGAGGAGAGGAGAGAGAGGGAGAGAGGGAGAGGGAGGGAGAGGAGAGAGAGAGAGAGGAGGGGAGAGAGAGGGGGGAGAGGGAGAGGATGAGAGGGAGGAGAGAGAGTGAGGGAAGAGAGAGGAGAGGAGAGAGAGAGGGAGAGGAGGAGAGAGGAGAGAGGAGAGAGGAGAGGGAGAGAGAGAAGAGAGAGGGAGAGAGAGAGGAGAGGAGGGAGGAGAGTGAGAGAGGGTGAGAGAGAGGAGAGAGAGGAGAGGGGAGAGAGGAGAGGAAGAGAGGAGGGAGGAGAGAGAGAGGGGGGAGGAAGGAGAGAGGAGAGGGAGAGAGAGAGAGAGGGAGGAGAGAGAGAGAGGAGAGAGAGAGAGAGGAGAGAGAGAGGGGAGAGGAGAGAGAAGAGGGAGGGAGAGAGAGGAGAGAGGAGAGAGAGAGAGAGGGAGAGGAGGAGAGGAGAGAGGAGAGAGAGGAGGAGAGAGAGAGGAGGGGAGAGAGAGAGGAGAGAGAGAGGAGGAGAGGAAGAGAGGAGAGGAGAGAGAGAGAGGAGAGAGGGAGAGAGAGGGGAGAGAGAGGAGAGGAGAGAGGAGAGAGAGAAGAGGAGGGAGGAGAGGAGAGAGAGAGAGAGAGAGAGGGGAGGAGAGGAGGGGAGGAGAGGAGGAGAGAGGAGAGAGAGGGAGAGGGAGGAGAGAGAGAGAGGAGGGAGAGAGAGAGAGGAAGGAGAGGAGGAAGGAGAGAGAGAGGGAGGAGAGAGGAGAGAGGAGGGAAGGAGAGAGAGAGGAGGAGAGAGAGGAGAGAGAGAGGAGAGGGAGAGGAGAGGAAGAGAGGGGAGGGAGAGAGGAGAGGAGAGAGAGGGGAGAGGAGGGAGAGAGAAGAGTGAGGTGGAGAGGAGGAGAGAGAGGGGAGGAGAGAGAGAGGAGAGGAGAGGGAGGAGAGGGGAGAGGAGAGAGGAGGAGGAGAGAGGGGAAGAGAGGAGGAGTGAGAGAGAGAGGGAGGAGAGAGGGAGGTGGAGTGAGAGAGGAGAGGATGAGGAGAGAGGAGGAGAGGGAGAGAGAGGAGGGAGGAGAGAAGAGAGAGAGGAGGAGAGAGGGAGAGAGGGAGAGAGGAGAGAGGAGGGAGAGAGAGAGGAGAGGAGAGAGAGAGGGAGAGAGAAGAGAGGAGGAGGAGAGGAGAGATGGAGAGAGAGGGAGAGAGAGAGGAGAGGGGAGGAGGAGAGAGAGGAGGAGGAGAGGGAGAGGAGGAGAGGGAGAGAGAGAGGAGAGGGGTGAGAGGAGAGAGAGGGGAGAGGAGAGGGAGAGAGAAGAGAGGAGAGGAGAGGAGAGAAGGAGAGAGGAGAGGAGAGAGAGAGAGAGAGGGAGGGGGAGAGGAGGAGGAGAGAGAGGGGAGAGGAGAGGAGAGGAGAGAGGGAGAAGGAGAGGAGAGAGGAGAGAGAGAGAGGAGAGAGAGGGAGGGAGAGAGGAGGAGAGAGAGAGAGGAGAGAGTGGAGGGGAGGAGAGGAAGAGAGAGAGAGAGAGAGGAGAGAGAGGAGGGTGAGGAGAGAGAGAGAGGAGAGAGGGAGGGGGGAGAGAGGAGGGAGAGAGAGGAGAGAGAGGAGAGAGAGGGGAGAGGGAGAGGAGAGGGAGAGAGAGGAGAGAGGGGGAGAGGAAGAGGAGGAGAGAGGAGGGGAGAGAGAGAGAGGGAGAGAGGAAGAGTGGAGAGAGAGGGAGAGGGGAGAGAGGAGAGGAGGAGAGGAGGAAGAGGAGAAGAGGAGAGGAGGGGAGAGAGAGAGAGAGAGAAGGAGGAGGAGGGAGGAGAGAGAGGAGGAGGAGAAGAGAGGAGAGGGAGGAGAGGAGAGAGGAGAGAGAGAGTGAGGAGAGAGAGGAGGTGAGGAGAAGGGGAGAGGAGAGGGAGAGAGAGAAGAGGAGGGAGAGAGAGAGGGAGAGAGAGGAGGAGTGAGGGAGAGAGAGGAGAGGGAGAGAGAGGGAGGAGGAGAGAGGAGAGAGAGGAGAGGATGAGGGGAGGAGAGAGGAGGAGAGGGAGAGGAGAGGAAGAGAGAGGAGAGAGGAGAAGAGGAGGGAGAGAGAGAGGAGAGAAGGGAGGGAGAGGAGAGAGGGAGAGAGGGAGAGAGAGGAGAGAGAAGAGGAGGAGAGAGAGAGGGGAGAGGAGAGAGAGAGAGGAGAGGGAGGAGAGAGGGAGAGAGAGGAGAGATGAGAGGGGGGAGGAGAGAGAGAGAGGAGAGGGGAGAGAGGAGAAGAGGAGAGAGGAGAAGGGGAGAGAGAGAGGGGAGAGAGGGGAGAGAGGAGATGAGAGAGAGGGAGAGAGGATGGAGGGGAGAGAGGAGAGGAGGAGGAGAGAGGGGAGAGAGAGAGAGAGAGGAGAGAGAGGGGAGAGAGAGGGGAGAGAGGGAGGAGAGAGGAGAGGGAGGAGAGAGTGGAGAGAGGGGAGAGAGAGAGAGAGAGGAGAGGAGAGGGAGGAGAGAGAGGAGAGAGGGAGGAGAGAGAGGGAGAGGAGAGAGAGTGGAGAGAGAGAGGAGAGGGGAGAGGAGGAGAGGAGGAGGAGAGAGGAGAGGAGAGAGGGGAGGGAGAGAGGAGGAGAGAAGGGGAGAGAGAGAGAGGGAGAGAGGAGAAGAGAGGAGGGGGGAGAGGAGGAGGGAGAGGGAGAGAGAGGAGAGGGAGAAGAGGAGGGAGGGAGAGAGAGGAGAGAAGAGAGAGAGAGGAGGAGGGGAGAGAGAGAGAGAGAGAGAGAGGAGGAGGGAGGGAGAGAGAGAGGAGAGAGAGAGAGGAGAAGAGAGAGAGAGAGGAGAGAGAGAGGAGGAGGGGAGAGGGAAGGGGAGAGAGAGGAGAGAGGAGAGAGAGAGAGAGGAGAGGGAGAGGGGAGGGGAGGAGAGAGGAGAGGGAGAGAGAGAGAGGAGGGGATGGAGAGAGAGAGGAGAGGAGGGGGAGAGGAGAGGGAGGAGAGAGAGGGAGAGGAGAGAGGGGGGAGGAGAGGAGAGAGGAGGAGGGAGAGGAGAGAGGGAGGAGGAGGGGAAGAGAGAGGAGAGAGGGGGAAGAGGAGGGGAGGAGAGAGAGAGGAGAGGAGAGAGAGAGGAGAGAAGAGGAGAGAGAGAGAGGAGAGAGGAGGAGAGGGAGGAGAGATGAGAGGAGGAGAGGAGAGGAGAGTGAGGGAGGGAGAGAGGGGAGAGAGAGAGGAGAGGAGGGAGAAGGAGGAGAGGAGAGAGAGGAGAGAGAGAGGGAGAGGGAGGGAGAGGAGAGAGAGGAGAGGGAGGAGGAGAGAGAGGAGAGAGAGAGAGAGGAGAGAGGGAGAGAGAGGAGGGGGAGGAGAGGGGAAGAGGAGAGAGAGAGGAGGAGGAGGAGAGAGAGGGGAGAGTGTGAGGAGAGGAGAGAGGGGGAGAGGAGGAGAGAGGAGAGAAGAGTTGGGGGAGAGAGAGAGAGAGGAGGAGAGAGAGGAGGAGGGGAGAGAGGGAGAGAGAGAGGAGAGAGAGAGAGAGGGGGGAGGAAGAGAGAGAGAGAGAAGAGAGGAGGAGAGAGGGAGAGGAGAGAGGGAGAGAGGAGAAGAGAGGGAGAGAGGAGAGAAGGAGAGAGAGAGGGAGAGGAGGGGGAGAGGAGGAGAGAGAGGAGAGAGAGAGGAGAGGAGGAGAGAGGGAGAGGAGGAGAGGGGGAGAGAGAGGGGAGAGAGGAGAGAGAGAGAGAGGGGAGGGAGAGGAGGGGAGGAGAGGAGAGGGAGAGGAGAGAGGGGAGAGGAGAGAGAGGAGAGAGGAGAGAGAGGAGAGAGGAGAGGAAGAGAGGGAGGAGAGAGAGAGGAGGAGATGGGAGGAGAAGAGAGGAGGAGGAGAGAGGAGAGAGAGAGAGAGAGAGGAGAGAGAGAGAGAGAGGGAGGGTGAGAGAGAGAGAGAGGGAGGAGAGAGGAGGAGAGAGAGGATGAGAGAGGAGGAGAGAGAGAGGGGGAGAGAGAGAGGAGGAGGAGGGGAGAGGAGAGAGGGAGGAGGGAAGAGGGGAGATGAGAGAGGAGGGGAGGAGAGAGGAGTGAGAGGTGAGAGAGAGGAAGTGAGAGGGGAGAGGAGAGAGGAGGAGAGAGGGAGAGAGGAGGGGAGAGGAGGAGAGAGAGGAGAGAGGGGGAGGAGAGAGAGAGAGGGGGAGAGGAGAGGGAAGGAGAGGAGGGAGAGAGGGAGGAGAGAGGAGAGAGAGGGAGGAGGAGAGGAGGGTGAGAGGAGGAGAGAGATGAGGAGAGTGAGAGAGGAGAGAGGAGGAGAGAGAGAGGAGAGAGAGGGGGAGAGGAGGAGAGGAGAGGAGGTGGAGAGGAGGGAGAGAGGAGGAGAGAGAGAGAGGAGGGGAGAGAGAGAGGAGGGGTGAGAGAGAGAGAGAGAGGAGGAGAGGAGGAGAGGGAGGAGAGAGGAGAGGTGAGAGGAGAGAGGGGGAGAGAAGGGGAGGGGAGAGGAGAGAGAGTGAGTGGAGGGGAGAGAGAGGAGGAGGAAGGGGGAGGGAGAGAGAGAGGGAGGAGAGAGAGAGGAGAGGGATGGGGAGAGAGAGAGGATGAGAGAGGAGAGGAGAGGAGAGAGGAGGGAGAGAGGGGAGGAGTGGGAGAGGGAGAGAGAGGAAGAGAGGGAGAGGAGAGAGGAGGAGGAGGGATGAGAGAGAGAGGAGATGAGAGAGTGAGAGGAGGAGAGGAGGAGAGTGGAGAGAGGAGAGGAGGAGAGAGAGAGAGGAGGATGAGAGGAGAGAGGGAGAAGAGGAGAGGAGTGAGAGAGAGGGAGAGGAGAGGTGAGAGAGGAGAGAGGGGAGAGAGGGGAGATGAGGGGGAGATGAGGAGAGAGAGGGAGGAGAGGGAGGAGAGGAGGAGAGGGGGAGGAGGAGAGGAGAGAGAGGAGAGGAGGGGAGGGAGAGAGGAGGAGAGAGGGGAGAGAGGGAGAGGAGTGGAGAGAGGAGAGATGAGAGAGGGAGAGAGGAGAGAGAGAGGGAGAGAGGGGGAGAGGAGGAGAGGAGAGAGAGAGGAGAGAGGAGGAGGGAGAGGAGGAGGGAGAGGGAGAGAGGGGAGAGAGAGGAGAGGGAGAAGGGAGGAGAGAGAGAGGAGAGAGTGAGAGAGGGAGAGAGAGGGGGAGGAGAGGAGAGGAGAGGGAGAGAGAGAGAGGAGGAGAGAGGAGAAGGAGAGAGGGGAGAGATGAGGAGAGAGGGAGAGGAGGAGAGGAGAGAGGGGAGAGGAGAGGAGGAGAGGAGGAGAGAGAGGTGAAGAGAGGGAGAGAGGAGGGAGGGAGAGAGAGGAGGAGGAGGAGGGAGAGAGGGAGAGGAGAGAGGAGAGAGGAGGGAGAGGAGAGGGAGGGAGGAGAGAGGAGGAGAGGAGTGTGAGGAGAGGAGAGAGGAGGTGGAGGAGAGGGAGGGAGAGGAGAGAGGAGAGAGAAGGGGAGAGGAGAGAGGGGGAGAGGAGAGGGAGAGGAGAGGAGAGAGGAGGAGAGAGGAGAGAGGGGAGAGAAGGAGAGAGGAGGGGGAGAGATGGGGAAGAGAGGAGAGGAGAGGAGAGAGAGGAGTGGAGGAGAGAGGGGAGGAGGATGAGAGAGGAGAGGGAGGGAGAGGAGAGGAGAGAGAGGGGGAGAGGAGGGAGAGGAGAGAGAGGGGAGGGAGGAGTGGAGAGAGGAGTGGAGGGGGGAGAGAGAGGAGAGGGAGAGAGGGAGAGAGGTGGGAGGAGGAGAGGAGAGGAGAGAGGAGAGAGGGAGAGAGAGAGGTGAGAGGAGGGAGGAGAGGGAGGAGGTGGGAGAGAGAGAGAGAGGAGAGAGGGGGAGAGGAGGAGAGAGATGGAGAGGAGGGAGAGGGGAGAGGAAGAGAGAGTGAGGAGGAGAGAGGAGAGGGATGAGAGGGAGAGGAGAGGGAGAGAGAGGGGGAGGGGAGAGAGGAGAGAGAGGAGGAGAGGTGTGGAAGAGGAGGAGAGAGGGAGAGAGAGGAGAGGAGAGGGAGGAGAGAGAGAGGGAGAGAGGAGAGAGGGAGAGGGTGAGAGAGGTGGAGAGGAGAGAGGAGAGGAGAGGGGGAGAGAGGAGAGAGAGGAGAGATGAGGAGAGAGGAGAGAGGAGTGAGAGAGAGGAGAGAGGAGAGGGAGAGGATGAGAGGGGAGGGAGAGAGAGGGAGAGGAGAGAGGAGTGAGAGAGGGAGGGAGAGAGGGGGGAGAGAGGAGAGAGAGAAGGGAGGAGGGGGGAAGTGGAGAGGGAGGGAGGGGAGAGAGAGAGAGAGGGAGAGAGAGAGAGAGGAGAGGTGGAGGTGGGAGAGGAGAGAGGAGAGAGAGGAGGGAGAGGGAGGAGGGGAGAGAGGGGGGAGAGGAGAGAGGGGAGAGAGAGAGAGAGTGAGGGGAGGAGAGGAGAGAGAGAGGAGGGGAGGAGAGGGAGAGGGAGGAGAGGAGAGAGGTGGGGGAGAGGGGAGAGAGGAGAGGAGAGTGGAGAGAGGTGGGGGGGAGAGAGGAGAGGAGGAGAGAGGAGAGAGAGAGGGAGGAGGGAGGAGGGGAGAAGAGGGAGGAGAGAGAGAGAGTGAGGAGAGAGGAGAGAGAGAGGAGAGGAGAGAGAGGAGGGAGGAGAGAGAGAGGGGAGAGAGGTGAGGAGGAGGAGGAGAGGGAGAGAGGAGGGAGGAGGGAGAGAGAGAGAGGAGGGAAGGGGGAGGAGAGGAGGAGAGGAGAGGGGGAGGAGAGAGGGAGGAGAGAGGGGAGAGAAGGAGGAGAGATGAGAGGGGGAGATGAGTGGGGGAGGAGGGAGAGAGAGGGGGGAGGGAAGAGAGAGAGATGGAGAGAGGAGAGGAGGAGGGAGGAGGGAGAGGAGAGGAGGAGAGGGAGGGAGAGAGAGAGAGAGAGAGGGAGAGAGAGGGGAGGAGGAGGAGGGAGAGAGGAGGAGAGAGAGAGGAGGGGAGAGTGAGGAGAGGAGGAGAGAGAGGAGAGGGGGGAGAGGAGAGGAGAGGGAGGAGAGAGGGGAGAGGAGAGGGGAGGGGGGAGAGGAGAGAGAGGGGAGAGGAGTGAGGAGAGAGAGAGGAGGGAGGGAGAGGAGGAAGAGGAGAGAGGAGGGGGGAAGGAGGGGGGAGAGAGGAGGAGAGGAGAGAGGGAGATGAGAGGGAGGAGAGGAGGAGGGAGAGGAGAGGAGAGAGGAGGGAGGGGAGGAGGAGAGGAGAGGAGAGAGAGGAGAGGAGGGAGAGAGAGGGGGAGGAGAGGGAGAGAGAGAGAGGGAGAGGAGGAGAGAGGAGAGAGGGAGGAGGAGAGAGAGAGGATGAGAGGAGAGAGAGGAGAGGAGGAGAGAGAGGGAGGGGAGGGAGAGAGAGAGAGGAGAGAGAGGGAGAGGGAGGAGGAGAGAGGGAGAGAGGAGGAGAGAGGAGAGAGGAGAGAGGGAGAGAGTGAGAGAGATGGGAGGGAGGAGGTGAGAGGGAGAGAGAGGAGAGAGGGAGAGGGAGAGAGAGGAGAGGAGGGGGAGAGGGAGGAGAGAGAGTGAGGAGGAGGAGAGGGAGTGAGGAGAGAGGAGAGAGAGAGAGGAGAGAGGAGGAGGAGAGGGAGGAGAGGAGAGGGAGGAGGGAGGATGAGGAGGAGAGAGGAGAGAGAGGGGAGGGAGGAGGAGAGGAGAGGAGGGAGAGAGGGAGGAGAGGGGAGAGAGTGAGGAGAGTGGGAGAGAGAGGAGGAGAGAGAGAGGAGGAGAGGGAGAGAGGGGGGAGGGAGAGAGGAGAGGGAGAGAGGATGAGAGGAGAGAGAGGAGAGAGAGAGGAGGTGAGGAGAGGAGAGGAGAGAAGAGAGAGGGGGTTGAGGAGAGGAGAGGGAGAGGAGGGGAGAGAGAGAGAAGAGAGGGAGTGAGGAGAGAGGAGAGGAGAGAGAGGAGAGGAGGGAGGAGGAGAGAGAGAGGGGAGAGAGGAGAGGAGAGAGAGGAGGGAGAGAGAGAGGAGAGGAGGGAGAGGATGTGAGAGAGGGAGAGAGGAGTGGAGAGGAGAGAGAGAGGAGAGGAGGAGAGTGGAGGAGAGAGTGGGGAGAGGGGAGAGGAGGGGAGAGAGGGAGAGGGGAGGGGAGGAGGGAGAGAGAGAGGAGAGAGAGAGAGGGAGGAGGAGAGGAGGAGGGAGAGGAGAGAGGAGAGAGAGATGAGGAGAGGGAGGGGGAGGGAGAGAGAGAGAGAGGAGGAGAGAGAGAGGAGGGAGAGGAGGAGGGAGAGAGGAGGAGAGGAGGGAGAGAGAGAGGGATGGAGGAGAGAGGGGAGAGAGGAGGGAAGAGAGGGAGGGAGGAGAGGAGGGGAGAGAGAGAAGGGGGAGAAGAGGAGGAGAGAGGGGGAGATGGAGGAGAGAGAGGGGGGGAGAGAGGAGAGAGGAGGAGAGAGAGGAGAGGAGAGAGGAGGGAGAGGAGGGAGAGAGAGAGGAGGATGAGGAGAGAGAGGAGAGAGAGGAGAGAGGAGGAGAGGGGAGAGGAGGAGGAGAGAGAGGAGAGGAGATGGGAGAGAGAGAGGGAGGAGGGGAGAGGAGAGGAGGGAGAGAGGGAGAGAGATGAGAGAGGAGGGGAGAGAGGGAGGAGAGAGGGAGGGAGAGAGGGGAGGAGAGAGAGTGGAGGGAGGAGAGAGGAGAGGAGAGAGAGGAGGAGAGAGGAGGAGGGGAGAGAGAGAGGAGGAGAGGGGAGGAGAGGAGAGAGGAGAGAGGAGAGAGAGGAGAGAGAGAGGGAGGAGAGAGAGGAGAGGAGGAGAGGAGAGAGAGGGGAGAGGAGGGAGAGAGAGAGAGAAGAGAGAGAGGGAGGAGAGAGAGGAGAGAGGAGAGAGATGAGGGAGAGAGAGAGGGAGAGAGAGAGAGAGGGAGGGAGGAGGAGAGAGAGTGAGAGGAGAGGAGGAGGAGAAGGAGAGAGGGAGAAGGGAGAGAGAGAGGAGAGTGGAGAGGAGAGAGAGAGAGAGAGAGAGGAGAGGAGGATGAGGGAGAGGAGGAGAGAGGGAAGAGAGGAGAGAGGAGGGGAGAGGAGAGAGGTGAGGAGAGAGGAGGAGAGAGGAGAGAGAGGAGGAGAGAGAGGTGAGAGAGGGGGAGGAGGAGAGGAGGAGAGAGAGAGGGGAGAGAGAAGAGAGAGGAGAGAGAGAGAGAGGGGAGAGAAGAGGAGGGGAGAGAGAGAGGAGAGGGAGGAGAGAGGAGAGAGAGAGGAGAGAGGAGAGTGAGAGAGAGAGGAGAGAAGAGAGAGGAGAGGAGAGAGGAGGAGAGAGAGGAGAGGGAGGAGAGAGAAGGAGAGAGAGGAGGGGATGGAGAGAGAGGAGAGAGAGGGAGAGAGGAGAGAGGAGAGAGGAGGGAGAGAGGAGAGGGAGAGAGAGGGAGAGAGGAGGAGAGGAGAGGAGAGGAGGAGGAGAGAGAGAGAGAGGAGAGGAGAGAGAGGGAGAGAGGGAGGGAGAGAGAGAAGGAGAGAGAGGGGAGAGAGAGAGAGAGAGGGAGGGAGAGAGGAGAGAGAGGAGAGAGGAGGGAAGAGGAGAGAGAGAGAGGGAAGAGAGAGAGGGAGAGGAGAGAGGGAGGAGAGGGAGAGAGGATGAGAGGGGAGAGAGGAGAGGAGAGGAGTGGAGAGAGAGAGGAAGAGAGAGAGAGAGGAGAGGAGAGAGTGAGAGAGAGAGAGGGGGGAGTGGAGAGAGGAGAGAGAGAGAGGAGAGAGGTGAGAGAGGAGAGAGGAGGAGAGAGAGAGAGAGGTGGAGGGAGAGAGAGGAGAGAGGAGAGAGAGAGAGGAGAGAGGGGAGAGAGAGAGGAGAGGGGGGAGAGAGAGAGGAGAGAGAGGAGAGGGAGAGATGATGGAAGGAGAGAGAGGAGAGGGGAGAGAGGAGGAGAGGGAGAGAGAGGATGGAGAGAGAGAAGAGGAGAGGAGGGAGAGAGGAGAGAGAGAGATGAGAGAGAGAGGAGGAGAGAGAGAGAGGAGAGAGAGAGGAGGAGGAGAGAGAGCGAGGAGAGGGAGAGGAGAGATGTGGGAGAGAGAGTGAAAGGAGGGAGAGGAGAGGAGAGAGGAGGAGAGAGAGAGAGAGAGAGAGGGAGAGAAGGAGAGGAGAGAGGAGAGAGTGGTAGAGGAAGAGATGAGGAGAGAGAGGGAGAGAGAGAGGGAGAGAGAGAGGGGGGAGGAGAGAGAGAGAGAGAGAGAGAGAGAGAGAGGTTGAGAGGGAGAAGGGGATGGAGAGAGAGTGGAGAGAGAGACAGAGA
>JAQOWT010000287.1:0-25113 GCA_030407085.1 Trichopria drosophilae
AGCGATTTTACGAAAATCGAAAATCGGCTCTAGCACATTTTCCGAATTGTTTTTTTTTTTCGTTGTTCAGGATCGATTACATTCCTCGAACAAAACATGAAGTTGTATCAGCGGCAAAAAATGGAAGAGATTCATAGAAAAGGAGCCACAGCGATTTTACTGAAAATCGAAAATCGGCTCTCTAGCACATTTCCGAATTGTTTTTTTTCGTTGTTCAGGATCGATTACATTCCTTGAATTAACCGAAGTTGTACCAGCAAAAAAAATGGTAGAGGTTCATAGAAAAGGAGCCAGAGCGATTTTACAGAAAATCGAAAATCGGCTAGAGCTCATTTTCCGAGTTTTTTTTTTTCGTCGTTCAGGATCGATTACATTCCTTTAACATATATAGTTGTACCAGCAGCAAAAGATGGGAGAGATTCACAGAAAAGGAGCCAGAGCGATTTTACGAAAAATCGAAAATCGGCTCCAATACATTTTCCGAATTGTTTTTTTTCGTTGTTGTTCAGGATCGATTACATTCCTCGAACAAACATGAAGTTGTACCAGCAACAAAAGATGAGAGAGATTCATAGAAAAGGAGCCAGAGCAATTTTACAGAAAAATCGAAAATCGGCTAGAGCTCATTTTCCGAATTGTTTTTTTTCGTTGTTCAGGATCGATTACATTCTCGAACAAACGAAAGTTGTACCAACAAAAAAAAATGGTAGAGGTTCATAGAAAAGGAGCCAGAGCGATTTTACAGAAAATCGAAAATCGGCTGTACATTTTCCGAATTGTTTTTTTTTTCGTTGTTCAGGTCGATCCTATAAACATACCAGCAGTTGTCTCAAGTGAGTTATACACGTGGTGATTGTTGTGTTGTGGAGAGCGATCATCAGGTGTATATTCGAATTCTTCCATTTTTTTTTGCTGGTACAACTTCATGTTTGTTCGAGGAATGTAATCGATCCTGAACAACGAAAAAAAACAATTCGGAAAATGTGCTAGAGCCGATTTTCGATTTTCCGTAAAATCGCTCTGGCTCTTTTCTATGAATCTCTCCATTTTTGCTGCTGGTACAACTTCCGGTTTGTTCGAGGAATGTAATCGATCCTGAACAACGAAAAAAAAACAATTCGGAAAATGTACTAGAGCCGATTTTCGATTTTTCGTAAAATCGCTCTGGCTCCTTTTCTATGAATCTCTCCCATCTTTTGCTGCTGGTACAACTTCCGGTTTGTTCGAGGAATGTAATCGATCCTGAACAACGAAAAAAAAACAATTCGGAAAATGTGCTAGAGCCGATTTTCGATTTTCGTAAAATCGCTCTGGCTCCTTTTCTATGAATCTCTCCATTTTTTGCTGGTACAACTTCCGGTTTGTTCAAGGAATGTAATCGATCCTGAACAACGAAAAAAAAACAATTCGGAAAAAATGCCGATTTTCGATTTTCCGTAAAATCGCTCTGGCTCCTTTTCTATGAATCTCTCCCATCTTTTGCTGCTGGTACAACTTCATGTTTGTTCGAGGAATGTAATCGATCCTGAACAACGAAAAAAAAACAATTCGGAAAATGTGCTCTAGCCGATTTTCGATTTTCTGTAAAATCGCTCTGGCTCCTTTTCTATGAATCTCTCCATTTTTTTGCTGGTACAACTTCATGTTTGTTCAAGGAATGTAATCGATCCTGAACAACGAAAAAAAACAATTCGGAAAATGTGCTAGAGTCGATTTTCGATTTTCCGTAAAATCGCTCTGAATCCATTTCTATGAATCTCTCCCATTTTTTGCCGCTGATACAACTTCATGTTTGTTCGAGGAATGTAATCGATCCTGAACAACGAAAAAAAAACAATTTGGAAAATGTGCTATAGCCGATTTTCGATTTTCCGTAAAATCGCTCTGGCTCCTTTTCTATGAATCTCTCCATTTTTTGCTGCTGGTACAACTTCTGGTTTATTCGAGTAATGTAATCGATCCTGGAACAACGAAAAAAAAACAATTCGGAAAATATTCTACATCCGATTTTCGAATTTCCGTAAAATTGCTTTGGCTCCTTTTCTATGAATCTCTCCCATTTTTGCTGGTACAACTTCCGGTTTATTCAAGGAATGTAATCGATCCTGAACAACGAAAAAAAAACAACTCGCAAAATGTGCTAGAGCCGATTTTCGATTTTCCGTAAAATCGCTCTGGCTCCTTTTCTATGAATCTCTTCCATTTTTTACTGCTGGTACAACTTCCGGTTTATTCAAGGAATGTAATCGATCCTGAACAACGAAAAAAAACAAAATTCGGAATATGTTCTAGGGCCGTTTTTCTATTTTTCGTAAAATTGCTCTGGCTCCTTTTCTATGTATCTCCCATCTTTTTTTGCTGGTACAACTTCATGTTTGTTAGAGGAATGTAATCGATCCTGAACAACGAAAAAAAACAATTCGGAAAATGTGCTGTAGCCGATTTTCGATTTTTCGTAAAATTGCTCTGGCTCCTTTTCTATGAATCTCTCCCATCTTTTGTTGCTGGTACAACTTCATGTTTGTTCGAGGAATGTAATCGATCCTGAACAACGAAAAAAAAAACAATTCGGAAAATGTACTAGAGCCGATTTTCGATTTTCTGTAAAATCGCTCTGGCTCCTTTTCTATGAACCTCTACCATTTTTTTTTGCTGGTACAACTTCCGGTTTGTTCGAGGAATGTAATCGATCCTGAACAACGAAAAAAAACAATTCGGAAAATGTGCTGTAGCCGATTTTCGATTTTTCGTAAAATCGCTCTGGCTGCTTTTCTGTGAATCTCTCCCATCTTTTGCTGCTGGTACAACTACCGGTATGTTAAAGGAATGTAATCGATCCTGAACAACGAAAAAAAAAACAATTCGGAAAATGTACTAGAGCCGATTTTCGATTTTCTGTAAAATCGCTCTGGCTCCTTTTCTATGAACCTCTACCATTTTTTTTTGCTGGTACAACTTCCGGTTTGTTCGAGGAATGTAATCGATCCTGAACAACGAAAAAAAACAATTCGGAAAATGAGCTCTAGCCGATTTTCGATTTTCTGTAAAATTGCTCTGGCTCCTTTTCTATGAATCTCTCCCATCTTTTGTTGCTGGTACAACTTCATGTTTGTTCGAGGAATGTAATCGATTCTGAACAACAACAAAAAACAATTCGGAAAATGTATTGGAGCCGATTTTCGATTTTTCGTAAAATCGCTCTGGCTCCTTTTCTGTGAATCTCTCCCATCTTTTGCTGCTGGTACAACTACCGGTATGTTAAAGGAATGTAATCGATCCTGAACGACGAAAAAAAACAACTCGGAAAATGAGCTCTAGCCGATTTTCGATTTTCTGTAAAATCGCTCTGGCTCCTTTTCTATGAACCTCTACCATTTTTTTTTGCTGGTACAACTTCCGGTTTATTCAAGGAATGTAATCGATCCTGAACAACGAAAAAAAAAACAATTCGGAAAATGTGCTAGAGCCGATTTTCGATTTTTCGTAAAATCGCTCTGGCTCCTTTTCTGTGAATCTCTCCCATTTTTTGCCGCTGATACAGCTTCATGTTTATTCGAGGAATGTAATCGATCCTGAACGACGAAAAAAAACAACTCGGAAAATGTGCTAGAGCCGATTTTCGATTTTCCGTAAAATCGCTCTGGCTCCTTTTCTATGAATCTCTCTTTTGTGCTGGTACAACTTCCGTTTGTTCAAGGAATGTAATCGATTCTGAACAACGAAAAAAATTCGGAAAATGTGCTAGCGGATTTTCGATTTTCCGTAAAATCGCTCTGGCACCTTTTCTATGAATCTCCCCCATTTTTTGCTGCTGGTACAACTTCTGGTTTATTCGAGGAATGTAATCGACTGAACAACGAAAAAAAACAACACGGAAAATTCACGAAAAAAAAACAATTCGGAAAATGTACTAGAGCCGATTTTCGAATTTCCGTAAAATTGCTCTGGCTCCTTTTCTATGAATCTCTCCCATTTTTTTTGCTGGTACAACTTCCGGTTTGTTCAAGGAATGTAATCGATCCTGAACAACGAAAAAAAAACAATTCGGAAAATGTGCTAGAGCCGATTTTCGATTTTCCGTAAAATCGCTCTGGCTCCTTTTCTATGAATCTCTCCATTTTTGCCGCTGATACAACTTCATGTTTGTTCGAGGAATGTAATCGATCCTGAACAACGAAAAAAAAACAATTCGGAAAATGTGCTAGAGCCGATTTTCGATTTTCCGTAAAATCGCTCTGGCTCCTTTTCTATGAATCTCTCCCATTTTTTGCTGCTGGTACAACTTCTGTTAAAGGAATGTAATCGATCCTGAACAACGAAAAAAAACAACACGGAAAATGTGCTACATCCGATTTTCGATTTTCCGTAAAATCGCTCTGGCTCCTTTTCTATGAATCTCTCCCATTTTTTTTTGCTGGTACAACTTCCGGTTTGTTCAAGGAATGTAATCGATCCTGAACAACGAAAAAAAAACAACTCGGAAAATGTGCTAGAGCCGATTTTCGATTTTCCGTAAAATCGCTCTGGCTCCTTTTCTATGAATCTCTCCATTTTTTACTGCTGGTACAACTTCCGGTTTGTTCAAGGAATGTAATCGATCCTGAACAACGAAAAAAAAACAATTCGGAAAATGTGCTAGAGCCGATTTTCGATTTTCCGTAAAATCGCTCTGGCTCCTTTTCTATGAATCTCCCATTTTTTGCTGCTGATACAACTTCATGTTTGTTCAAGGAATGTAATCGATCCTGAACAACGAAAAAAAACAATTCGGAAAATGTGCTATAGCCGATTTTCGATTTTCCGTAAAATTGCTCTGGCTCCTTTTCGATGAATCTCTCCCATTTTTTGCCGCTGATACAACTTCATGTTTGTTCGAGGAATGTAATCGATCCTGAACAACGAAAAAAAACAATTCGGTAAATGTGCTGTAGCCGATTTTCGATTTTTCGTAAAATCGCTCTGGCTGCTTTTCTGTGAATCTCTCCCATCTTTTGCTGCTGGTACAACTACCGGTATGTTAAAGGAATGTAATCGATCCTGAACAACGAAAAAAAAAAACAATTCGGAAAATGTACTAGAGCCGATTTTCCATTTTCTGTAAAATCGCTCTGGCTCCTTTTCTATGAACCTCTACCATTTTTTTTGTTGGTACAACTTCGGTTTGTTCGAGGAATGTAATCGATCCTGAACAACGAAAAAAAACAATTCGGAAAATGAGCTCTAGCCGATTTTCGATTTTCTGTAAAATTGCTCTGGCTCCTTTTCTATGAATCTCTCCCATCTTTTGTTGCTGGTACAACTTCATGTTTGTTCGAGGAATGTAATCGATTCTGAACAACAACAAAAAACAATTCGGAAAATGTATTGGAGCCGATTTTCGATTTTTCGTAAAATCGCTCTGGCTCCTTTTCTGTGAATCTCTCCCATCTTTTGCTGCTGGTACAACTACCGGTATGTTAAAGGAATGTAATCGATCCTGAACGACGAAAAAAAACAACTCGGAAAATGAGCTCTAGCCGATTTTCGATTTTCTGTAAAATCGCTCTGGCTCCTTTTCTATGAACCTCTACCATTTTTTTTTGCTGGTACAACTTCCGGTTTATTCAAGGAATGTAATCGATCCTGAACAACGAAAAAAAACAATTCGGAAAATGTGCTAGAGCCGATTTTCGATTTTCCGTAAAATCGCTCTGGATCCATTTCTATGAATCTCTCCCATTTTTTGCCGCTGATACAACATCATGTTTGTTCGAGGAATGTAATCGATCCTGAACAACGAAAAAAAAACAATTCGGAAAATGTGCTAGAGCCGATTTTCGATCTTCCGTAAAATCGCTCTGGCTCCTTTTCTATGAATCTCTCCCGTTTTTGCTGCTGGTACAACTTCCGGTTTATTCAAGGAATGTAATCGATCCTGAACAACGAAAAAAACAAAATTCGGTAAATGTTCTAGCGCCTATTCTCGATTTTCCGTAAAATCGCTCTGGCTCCTTTTCTATGAATTTCTACGATTTTTTGTTGCTGGTACAACTTCATGTTTGTTCGAGGAACGTAATCGATCCTGAACAACGAAAAAAAACAATTCGGAAAATGTGCTGTAGCCGATTTTCGATTTTTCGTAAAATTGCTCTGGCTCCTTTTCTATGAATCTCTCCCATCTTTTGTTGCTGGTACAACTTCATGTTTGTTAAAGGAATGTAATCGATCCTGAACAACGAAAAAAAAAAACAATTCGGAAAATGTACTAGAGCCGATTTTCGATTTTCTGTAAAATCGCTCTGGCTCCTTTTCTATGAACCTCTACCATTTTTTTTTTCTGGTACAACTTCCGGTTTGTTAAAGGAATGTAATCGATCCTGAACAACGAAAAAAAACAATTCGGAAAATGTGCTAGAGCCGATTTTCGATTTTCCGTAATATCGCTCTGGCTCCTTTTCTATGAATCTCTCCCATTTTTTGCCGCTGATACAACTTCTGGTATGTTCAAGGAATGTAATCGATCCTGAACAACAACAAAAAAACAGTTCGGAAAATGTGCTAGCCGATTTTCGATTTTCCGTAAAATCGCTCTGGCTCCTTTTCTATGAATCTCTCCCATTTTTTGCTGGTACAACTTCATGTTTGTTCGAGGAATGTAATCGATCCTGAACAACGAAAAAAAAACAACTCGGAAAATGTGCTAGAGCCGATTTTCGATTTTCCGTAAAATTGCTTTGGCTCCTTTTCTATGAATCTGTCCCATTTTTTGGTGCTGGTAGGACATCCGGTTTATTCAAGGAATGTAATCGATCCTGAACAACGAAAAAAAAAACAATACGGAAAATGTACTAGGGCCGATTTTCGAATTTCCGTAAAATCGCTCTGGCTCTTTTTCTATGAACCTCTACTATTTTTTTTTGCTGGTACAACTTCCGGTTTGTTCGAGGAATGTAATCGATCCTGAACAACGAAAAAAAAACAATTCGGAAAATGTGCTAGAGCCGATTTTCGATTTTCGTAAAATCGCTCTGGCTCCTTTTCTATGAATCTCTCCCATCTTTTGCTGCTGATACAACTTCATGTTTGTTCGAGGAATGTAATCGATCCTGAACAACGAAAAAAAACAATTCGGAAAATGTGCTAGAGCCGATTTTCGATTTTCCGTAAAATCGCTCTGGCTCCTTTTCTATGAATCTCTCCCATCTTTTGTTGCTGGTACAACTTCATGTTTGTTCGAGGAATGTAATCGATCCTGAACAACGAAAAAAAAACAATTCGGAAAATGTGCTAGAGCCGATTTTCGATTTTTCGTAAAATCGCTCTGGCTCCTTTTCTATGAATCTCTCCCATTTTTTGCTGCTGGTACAACTTCTGGTATGTTCAAGGAATGTAATCGATCCTGAACAACGAAAAAAAAAACAATTCGGAAAAATGTCTAGAGCCGATTTTCGATTTTCCGTAAAATCGCTCTGGCTCCTTTTCTATGAATCTCCATTTTTTGCTGTTGGTACAACTTCCGGTTTGTTCGAGGAATGTAATCGATCCTGAACAACGAAAAAAAACAATTCGGAAAATGAGCTCTAGCCGATTTTCGATTTTCTGTAAAATTGCTCTGGCTCCTTTTCTATGAATCTCTCTCATCTTTTGTTGCTGGTACAACTTCATGTTTGTTCGAGGAATGTAATCGATTCTGAACAACAACAAAAAACAATTCGGAAAATGTATTGGAGCCGATTTTCGATTTTTCGTAAAATCGCTCTGGCTCCTTTTCTGTGAATCTCTCCCATCTTTTGCTGCTGGTACAACTACCGGTATGTTAAAGGAATGTAATCGATCCTGAACGACGAAAAAAAACAACTCGGAAAATGAGCTCTAGCCGATTTTCGATTTTCTGTAAAATCGCTCTGGCTCCTTTTCTATGAACCTCTACCATTTTTTTTTGCTGGTACAACTTCCGGTTTATTCAAGGAATGTAATCGATCCTGAACAACGAAAAAAAACAATTCGGAAAATGTGCTAGAGCCGATTTTCGATTTTCCGTAAAATCGCTGTGGCTCCTTTTCTATGAATCTCTTCCATTTTTTGCCGCTGATACAACTTCATGTTTGTTCGAGGAATGTAATCGATCCTGAACAACGAAAAAAAAACAATTCGGAAAATGTGCTAGAGCCGATTTTCGATTTTCCGTAAAATCGCTCTGGCTCCTTTTCTATGAATCTCTCCCGTTATTGCTGCTGGTACAACTTCCGGTTTGTTCAAGGAATGTAATCAATTCTAAAAAACGAAAAAAAAACAATTCGGAAAATGTACTAGAGCCGATTTTCGATTTTCTGTAAAATCGCTCTGGCTCCTTTTCTATGAATCTCTACCATTTTTTTTTGCTGGTACAACTTCCGGTTTGTTCGAGGAATGTAATCGATCCTGAACAACGAAAAAAAACAATTTGGAAAATGTGCTATAGCCGATTTTCGATTTTTCGTAAAATCGCTCTGGCTCCTTTTCTATGAATCTCTCCCATCTTTTTTTGCTGGTACAACTACCGGTTTATTCAAGGAATGTAATCGATCCTGAACAACGAAAAAAAACAATTCGGAAAATGTGCTAGAGCCGATTTTCGATTTTCCGTAAAATCGCTGTGGCTCCTTTTCTATGAATCTCTTCCATTTTTTTTTGCTGGTACAACTTCCGGTTTGTTCGAGGAATGTAATCGATCCTGAACAACGAAAAAAAAACAATTCGGAAAATGTGCTAGAGCCGATTTTCGATTTTCCGTAAAATCGCTCTGGCTCCTTTTCTATGAATCTCTCCCATCTTTTGCTGCTGGTACAACTTCATGTTTGTTCGAGGAATGTAATCGATCCTGAACAACGAAAAAAAACAATTCGGAAAATGTGCTACATCCGATTTTCGATTTTCCGTAAAATCGCTCTGGCTCCTTTTCTATGAATCTCTCCCATTTTTTGCTGCTGGTACAACTTCCGGTTTGTTCAAGGAATGTAATCGATCCTGAACAACGAAAAAAAAACAACTCGGAAAATGTGCTAGAGCCGATTTTCGATTTTCCGTAAAATCGCTCTGGCTCCTTTTCTATGAATCTCTTCCATTTTTTTTTGCTGGTACAACTTCCGGTTTATTCAAGGAATGTAATCGATCCTGAACAACGAAAAAAAAAACAATTCGGAAAATGTACTAGAGCCGATTTTCGAATTTCCGTAAAATTGCTCTGGCTCCTTTTCTATGAATCTCTCCATTTTTGCTGCTGATACAACTTCATGTTTGTTCGAGGAATGTAATCGATCCTAAACAACGAAAAAAAACAATTCGGAAAATGTATTAGAGCCGATTTTCGATTTTTCGTAAAATCGCTCTGGCTCCTTTTCTGTGAATCTCTCCCATTTTTTTTTTGCTGGTACAACTTCATGTTTGTTCGAGGAATGTAATCGATCCTGAACAACGAAAAAAAACAATTCGGAAAATGTGCTGTAGCCGATTTTCGATTTTTCGTAAAATCGCTCTGGCTGCTTTTCTGTGAATCTCTCCCATCTTTTGCTGCTGGTACAACTACCGGTATGTTAAAGGAATGTAATCGATCCTGAACAACGAAAAAAAAAACAATTCGGAAAATGTACTAGAGCCGATTTTCGATTTTCTGTAAAATCGCTCTGGCTCCTTTTCTATGAACCTCTACCATTTTTTTTTGTTGGTACAACTTCCGGTTTGTTCGAGGAATGTAATCGATCCTGAACAACGAAAAAAAACAATTCGGAAAATGAGCTCTAGCCGATTTTCGATTTTCTGTAAAATTGCTCTGGCTCCTTTTCTATGAATCTCTCCCATCTTTTGTTGCTGGTACAACTTCATGTTTGTTCGAGGAATGTAATCGATCCTGAACAACGAAAAAAAACAATTTGGAAAATGTGCTATAGCCGATTTTCGATTTTTCGTAAAATCGCTCTGGCTCCTTTTCTGTGAATCTCTCCCATCTTTTGCTGCTGGTACAACTACCGGTATGTTAAAGGAATGTAATCGATCCTGAACGACGAAAAAAA
The DNA here is from genome assembly GCA_030407085.1 of Trichopria drosophilae. Classification (NCBI taxonomy): domain Eukaryota; kingdom Metazoa; phylum Arthropoda; class Insecta; order Hymenoptera; family Diapriidae; genus Trichopria; species Trichopria drosophilae. Next base: position 10,029 of record JAQOWT010000287.1, read on the forward strand.
ACAACTCGGAAAATGAGCTCTAGCCGATTTTCGATTTTCTGTAAAATCGCTCTGGCTCCTTTTCTATGAACCTCTACCATTTTTTTTTGCTGGTACAACTTCCGGTTTATTCAAGGAATGTAATCGATCCTGAACAACGAAAAAAAACAATTCGGAAAATGTGCTAGAGCCGATTTTCGATTTTCCGTAAAATCGCTGTGGCTCCTTTTCTATGAATCTCTTCCATTTTTTGCCGCTGATACAACTTCATGTTTGTTCGAGGAATGTAATCGATCCTGAACAACGAAAAAAAAACAATTCGGAAAATGTGCTAGAGCCGATTTTCGATTTTCCGTAAAATCGCTCTGGCTCCTTTTCTATGAATCTCTCTTTTTTGCTGGTACAACTTCCGGTTTGTTCAAGGAATGTAATCGATCCTGAACAACGAAAAAAAAACAATTCGGAAAATGTGCTAGAGCCGATTTTCGATTTTCCGTAAAATCGCTCTGGCTCCTTTTCTATGAATCTCTCCCATTTTTTGCCGCTGATACAACTTCTGGTTTGTTCGAGGAATGTAATCGATCCTGAACAACGAAAAAAAACAACACGGAAAAAATGCTGCAGCCGATTTTCGATTTTCCGTAAAATCGCTCTGGCTCCTTTTCTATGAATCTCTCCCATTTTTTGCTGCTGGTACAACTTCCGGTTTATTCAAGGAATGTAATCGATCCTGAACAACGAAAAAAAAACAATTCGGAAAATGTGCTAGAGCCGATTTTCGATTTTCTGTAAAATCGCTCTGGCTCCTTTTCTATGAACCTCTACCATTTTTTGCCGCTGATACAACTTCATGTTTGTTCGAGGAATGTAATCGATCCTGAACAACGAAAAAAAACAATTTGGAAAATATGCTATAGCCGATTTTCGATTTTTCGTAAAATCGCTCTGGCTCCTTTTCTGGGAATCTCTCCCATCTTTTGCTGCTGGTACAACTACCGGTATGTTAAAGGAATGTAATCGATCCTGAACGACGAAAAAAAACAACTCAGAAAATGAGCTCTAGCCGATTTTCGATTTTCTGTAAAATCGCTCTGGCTCCTTTTCTATGAATCTCTCCCGTTTTTGCTGCTGGTACAACTTCCGGTTTATTCAAGGAATGTAATCGATCCTGAACAACGAAAAAAAAGCAATTCGGAAAATGTACTAGAGCCGATTTTCGAATTTCCGTAAAATCGCTCTGGATCCATTTCTATGAATCTCTCCCATTTTTTGCCGCTGATACAACATCATGTTTGTTCGAGGAATGTAATCGATCCTGAACAACGAAAAAAAAACAATTCGGAAAATGTGCTAGAGCCGATTTTCGATTTTCCGTAAAATTGCTCTGGCTCCTTTTCGATGAATCTCTCCCATTTTTTGCCGCTGATACAACTTCATGTTTGTTCGAGGAATGTAATCGATCCTGAACAACGAAAAAAAACAATTCGGAAAATGTGCTGTAGCCGATTTTCGATTTTTCGTAAAATTGCTCTGGCTCCTTTTCTATGAACCTCTACCATTTTTTTTTGCTGGTACAACTTCCGGTTTGTTCGAGGAATGTAATCGATCCTGAACAACGAAAAAAAACAATTCGGAAAATGTGCTGTAGCCGATTTTCGATTTTTCGTAAAATCGCTCTGGCTGCTTTTCTGTGAATCTCTCCCATCTTTTGCTGCTGGTACAACTACCGGTATGTTAAAGGAATGTAATCGATCCTGAACAACGAAAAAAAAAAACAATTCGGAAAATGTACTAGAGCCGATTTTCGATTTTCTGTAAAATCGCTCTGGCTCCTTTTCTATGAACCTCTACCATTTTTTTTTGCTGGTACAACTTCCGGTTTGTTCGAGGAATGTAATCGATCCTGAACAACGAAAAAAAACAATTCGGAAAATGAGCTCTAGCCGATTTTCGATTTTCTGTAAAATTGCTCTGGCTCCTTTTCTATGAATCTCTCCCATCTTTTGTTGCTGGTACAACTTCATGTTTGTTCGAGGAATGTAATCGATTCTGAACAACAACAAAAAACAATTCGGAAAATGTATTGGAGCCGATTTTCGATTTTTCGTAAAATCGCTCTGGCTCCTTTTCTGTGAATCTCTCCCATCTTTTGCTGCTGGTACAACTACCGGTATGTTAAAGGAATGTAATCGATCCTGAACGACGAAAAAAAACAACTCGGAAAATGAGCTCTAGCCGATTTTCGATTTTCTGTAAAATCGCTCTGGCTCCTTTTCTATGAACCTCTACCATTTTTTTTTGCTGGTACAACTTCCGGTTTATTCAAGGAATGTAATCGATCCTGAACGACGAAGAAAAACAACCCGGAAAATGAGCTCTAGCCGATTTTCGATTTTCTGTAAAATGGCTCTGGCTCCTTTTCTATGAACCTCTACCATTTTTCTGCTGATACAACTTCAGGTTTGTTAGAGGAATGTAATCGATCCTAAACAACGAAAAAAAACAATTCGGAAAATGTGCTATAGCCGATTTTCGATCTTCCGTAAAATCGCTCTGGCTCCTTTTCTATGAATCTCTCCCATTTTTTTTGCTGGTACAACTTCCGGTTTGTTCAAGAAATGTAATCGATCCGGAACGACGAAAAAAAACAACTCAGAGAATGAGCTCTAGCCGATTTTCGATTTTCTGTAAAATCGCTCTGGCTCCTTTTCTATGAATCTCTCCCGTTTTTGCTGCTGGTACAACTTCCGGTTTATTCAAGGAATGTAATCGATCCTGAACAACGAAAAAAAAGCAATTCGGAAAATGTACTAGAGCCGATTTTCGAATTTCCGTAAAATCGCTCTGGATCCATTTCTATGAATCTCTCCCATTTTTTTCTGCTGGTACAACTTCCGGTTTATTCGAGGAATGTAATCGATCCTGAACTACGAAAAAAAACAACTCGGAAAATGTGCTAGCCGATTTTCGATTTTCCGTAAAATCGCTCTGGCTCCTTTTCTATGAATCTCTCCCATTTTTTGTTGCTGGTACAACTTCATGTTTGTTCGAGGAATGTAATCGATCCTGAACAACGAAAAAAAAACAATTCGGAAAATGTGCTAGAGCCGATTTACGAATTTCGGTAAAATTCCTCTGGCTCCTTTTCTATGAATCTCCCCCATTTTTCTGCTGATACAACTTCATGTTTGTTCGAGGAATGTAATCGATCCTGATCAACGAAAAAAAACAACTCGGAAAATGTGCTAGAGCCGATTTTCGATTTTCCGTAAAATCGCTGTGGCTCCTTTTCTATGAATCTCTTCCATTTTTTGCCGCTGATACAACTTCATGTTTGTTCGAGGAATGTAATCGATCCTGAACAACGAAAAAAAAACAATTCGGAAAATGTGCTAGAGCCGATTTTCGATTTTTCGTAAAATCGCTCTGGCTCCTTTTCTATGAATCTCCGCCATTTTTCTGCTGATACAACTTCATGTTTGTTAGAGGAATGTAATCGATCCTAAACAACGAAAAAAAACAATTCGGAAAATGTGCTAGAGTCGATTTTCGATTTTCCGTAAAATCGCTCTGGCTCCTTTTCTATGAATCTCTCCCATTTTTTGCTGCTGGTACAACTACCGGTTTATTCAAGGAATGTAATCGATCCTGAACAACGAAAAAAAAACAATTCGGAAAATGTGCTAGAGCCGATTTTCGATTTTCCGTAAAATCGCTCTGGCTCCTTTTCTATGAATCTCTTCCCATTTTTGTACTGCTGGTACAACTTCATGTTTGTTCGAGGAATGTAATCGATTCCTGAACAACGAAAAAAAACAATTCGGAAAATGTGCTATAGCCGATTTTCGATTTTTCGTAAAATCGCTCTGGCTCCTTTTCGATGAATCTCTCCCATCTTTTGTTGCTGGTACAACTTCATGTTTGTTCGAGGAATGTAATCGATCCTGAACAACGAAAAAAAACAATTCGGAAAATGTGCTGTAGCCGATTTTCGATTTTCTGTAAAATTGCTCTGGCTCCTTTTCTATGAATCTCTCCCATCTTTTGTTGCTGGTACAACTTCATGTTTGTTCGAGGAATGTAATCGATTCTGAACAACAACAAAAAACAATTCGGAAAATGTATTAGAGCCGATTTTCGATTTTTCGTAAAATCGCTCTGGCTCCTTTTCTGTGAATCTCTCCCATTTTTTTTTTGCTGGTACAACTTCATGTTTGTTCGAGGAATGTAATCGATCCTGAACAACGAAAAAAAACAATTTGGAAAATGTGCTATAGCCGATTTTCGATTTTTCGTAAAATCGCTCTGGCTCCTTTTCTGTGAATCTCTCCCATCTTTTGCTGCTGGTACAACTACCGGTATGTTAAAGGAATGTAATCGATCCTGAACAACGAAAAAAAAAACAATTCGGAAAATGTACTAGAGCCGATTTTCTGTAAAATCGCTCTGGGTCCTTTTCTATGAATCTCTACCATTTTTTTTGCTGGTACAACTTCCGGTTTGTTCGAGGAATGTAATCGATCCTGAACAACGAAAAAAAACAATTCGGAAAATGTGCTGTAGCCGATTTTCGATTTTTCGTAAAATCGCTCTGGCTCCTTTTCTATGAATCTCTCCCGTTTTTGCTGCTGGTAAAACTTCCGGTATGTTCAAGGAATGTAATCGATCCTGAACAACGAAAAAAAAACAATTCGGAAAATGTACTAGAGCCGATTTTCGATTTTCTGTAAAATCGCTCTGGCTCCTTTTCTATGAACCTCTACCATTTTTTTTGCTGGTACAACTTCCGGTTTGTTCGAGGAATGTAATCGATCCTGAACAACGAAAAAAAAACAATTCGGAAAATGAGCTCTAGCCGATTTTCTGTAAAATTGCTCTGGCTCCTTTTCTATGAATCTCTCCCATCTTTTGTTGCTGGTACAACTTCATGTTTGTTCGAGGAATGTAATCGATTCTGAACAACAACAAAAAACAATTCGGAAAATGTATTGGAGCCGATTTTCGATTTTTCGTAAAATCGCTCTGGCTCCTTTTCTGTGAATCTCTCCCATCTTTTGCTGCTGGTACAACTACCGGTATGTTAAAGGAATGTAATCGATCCTGAACGACGAAAAAAAACAACTCGGAAAATGAGCTCTAGCCGATTTTCGATTTTCTGTAAAATCGCTCTGGCTCCTTTTCTATGAACCTCTACCATTTTTTTTTGCTGGTACAACTTCCGGTTTATTCAAGGAATGTAATCGATCCTGAACAACGAAAAAAAAAACAATTCGGAAAATGTACTAGAGCCGATTTTCGAATTTCCGTAAAATCGCTCTGGATCCATTTCTATGAATCTCTCCCATTTTTTGCCGCTGATACAACTTCATGTTTGTTCGAGGAATGTAATCGATCCTGAACAACGAAAAAAAACAATTCGGAAAATGTGCTATAGCCGATTTTCGATTTTTCGTAAAATCGCTCTGGCTCCTTTTCTGTGAATCTCTCCCATCTTTTGCTGCTGGTACAACTACCGGTATGTTAAAGGAATGTAATCGATCCTGAACAACGAAAAAAAAAAACAATTCGGAAAATGTACTAGAGCCGATTTTCGATTTTCTGTAAAATCGCTCTGGCTCCTTTTCTATGAACCTCTACCATTTTTTTTTGCTGGTACAACTTCCGGTTTGTTCGAGGAATGTAATCGATCCTGAACAACGAAAAAAAACAATTCGGAAAATGAGCTCTAGCCGATTTTCGATTTTTCGTAAAATCGCTCTGGCTCCTTTTCTATGAATCTCTCCCATCTTTTGTTGCTGGTACAACTTCATGTTTGTTCGAGGAATGTAATCGATCCTGAACAACGAAAAAAAAACAATTCGGAAAATGTGCTAGAGCCGATTTTCGATTTTCCGTAATATCGCTCTGGCTCCTTTTCTATGAATCTCTCCCATTTTTTGCCGCTGATACAACTTCTGGTATGTTCAAGGAATGTAATCGATCCTGAACAACAACAAAAAAACAGTTCGGAAAAAATGCTGCAGCCTATTTTCGATTTTCCGTAAAATCGCTCTGGCTCCTTTTCTATGAATCTCTCCCATTTTTTGCCGCTGATACAACTTCTGGTATGTTCAAGGAATGTAATCGATCCTGAACAACAACAAAAAAACAGTTCGGAAAAAATGCTGCAGCCTATTTTCGATTTTCCGTAAAATCGCTCCGGCACCTTTTCTCTGAATTTCCTCCATTTTTTGCTGCTGGTACAACTTCCGGTTTATTCAAGGAATGTAATCGTTCCCGAACAACAACGAGATAAAACAATTCGGAAAATGTACTAGAGCCGATTTTCGAATTTTCGTAAAATCGCTCTGGCTCCTTTTCTGTGAATCTCTCCCATCTTTTGCTGCTGGTACAACTACCGGTATGTTAAAGGAATGTAATCGATCCTGAACAACGAAAAAAAACAATTCGGAAAATGTGCTAGAGCCGATTTTCGATTTTCCGTAATATCGCTCTGGCTCCTTTTCTATGAATCTCTCCCATTTTTTGCCGCTGATACAACTTCTGGTATGTTCAAGGAATGTAATCGATCCTGAACAACAACAAAAAAACAGTTCGGAAAAAATGCTGCAGCCTATTTTCGATTTTCCGTAAAATCGCTCTGGCTGCTTTTCTGTGAATCTCTCCCATCTTTTGCTGCTGGTACAACTTTCGGTATGTTAAAGGAATGTAATCGATCCTGAACGACGAAAAAAAACAACTCGGAAAATGAGCTCTAGCCGATTTTCGATTTTCTGTAAAATTGCTCTGGCTCCTTTTCTATGAATCTCTCCCATCTTTTGTTGCTGGTACAACTTCATGTTTGTTCGAGGAATGTAATCGATTCTGAACAACAACAAAAAACAATTCGGAAAATGTATTGGAGCCGATTTTCGATTTTTCGTAAAATCGCTCTGGCTCCTTTTCTGTGAATCTCTCCCATCTTTTGCTGCTGGTACAACTACCGGTATGTTAAAGGAATGTAATCGATCCTGAACGACGAAAAAAAAACAACTCGGAAAATGAGCTCTAGCCGATTTTCGATTTTCTGTAAAATCGCTCTGGCTCCTTTTCTATGAACCTCTACCATTTTTTTTTGCTGGTACAACTTCCGGTTTATTCAAGGAATGTAATCGATCCTGAACAACGAAAAAAAAAACAATTCGGAAAATGTGCTAGAGCCGATTTTCGATTTTCCGTAAAATCGCTCTGGCTCCTTTTCTATGAATCTCTCCCATTTTTTGCCGCTGATACAACTTCATGTTTGTTCGAGGAATGTAATCGATCCTGAACAACGAAAAAAAAACAATTCGGAAAATGTGCTAGAGCCGATTTTCGATTTTCCGTAAAATCGCTCTGGCTCCTTTTCTATGAATCTCTCCCATTTTTTGCCGCTGATACAACTTCTGGTATGTTCAAGGAATGTAATCGATCCTGAACAACGAAAAAAAAAAACAATTCGGAAAATGTACTAGAGCCGATTTTCGATTTTCTGTAAAATCGCTCTGGCTCCTTTTCTATGAACCTCTACGATTTTTTTTTGCTGGTACAACTTCCGGTTTGTTCGAGGAATGTAATCGATCCTGAACAACGAAAAAAAACAATTCGGAAAATGTGCTGTAGCCGATTTTCGATTTTTCGTAAAATCGCTCTGGCTGCTTTTCTGTGAATCTCTCCCATCTTTTGCTGCTGGTACAACTACCGGTATGTTAAAGGAATGTAATCGATCCTGAACAACGAAAAAAAAAAACAATTCGGAAAATGTACTAGAGCCGATTTTCGATTTTCTGTAAAATCGCTCTGGCTCCTTTTCTATGAACCTCTACCATTTTTTTTTGCTGGTACAACTTCCGGTTTGTTCGAGGAATGTAATCGATCCTGAACAACGAAAAAAAAACAATTCGGAAAATGAGCTCTAGCCGATTTTCTGTAAAATTGCTCTGGCTCCTTTTCTATGAATCTCTCCCATCTTTTGTTGCTGGTACAACTTCATGTTTGTTCGAGGAATGTAATCGATTCTGAACAACAACAAAAAACAATTCGGAAAATGTATTGGAGCCGATTTTCGATTTTTCGTAAAATCGCTCTGGCTCCTTTTCTGTGAATCTCTCCCATCTTTTGCTGCTGGTACAACTTCCGGTATGTTAAAGGAATGTAATCGATCCTGAACAACGAAAAAAAACAACTCGGAAAATGTGCTCTAGCCGATTTTCGATTTTCTGTAAAATCGCTCTGGCTCCTTTTCTATGAACCTCTACCATTTTTTTTTGCTGGTACAACTTCCGGTTTATTCAAGGAATGTAATCGATCCTGAACAACGAAAAAAAAAACAATTCGGAAAATGTACTAGAGCCGATTTTCGAATTTCCGTAAAATCGCTCTGGATCCATTTCTATGAATCTCTCCCATTTTTTGCCGCTGATACAACTTCATGTTTGTTCGAGGAATGTAATCGATCCTGAACAACGAAAAAAAACAATTCGGAAAATGTGCTAGAGCCGATTTTCGATTTTCCGTAAAATCGCTCTGGCTCCTTTTCTATGAATCTCTCCCATTTTTTGCCGCTGATACAACTTCTGGTATGTTCAAGGAATGTAATCGATCCTGAACAACAACAAAAAAAACAACTCGGAAAATGTGCTCTAGCCGATTTTCGATTTTCCGTAAAATTGCTCTGGTTCCTTTTCTATGAATCTCTCCCATTTTTGCTGCTGGTACAACTTCCGGTTTATTCAAGGAATGTAATCGTTCCCGAACAACAACGAGATAAAACAATTCGGAAAATGTGCTAGAGCCGATTTTCGATTTTCCGTAAAATCGCTGTGGCTCCTTTTCTATGAATCTCTTCCATTTTTTGCCGCTGATACAACTTCATGTTTGTTCGAGGAATGTAATCGATCCTGAACAACGAAAAAAAAACAATTCGGAAAATCTGCTAGAGCCGATTTTCGATTTTTCGTAAAATCGCTCTGGCTCCTTTTCTATGAATCTCCGCCGTTTTTCTGCTGATACAACTTCATGTTTGTTAGAGGAATGTAATCGATCCTAAACAACGAAAAAAAACAATTCGGAAAATGTACTAGAGCCGATTTTCGATTTTCCGTAAAATCGCTCTGAATCCATTTCTATGAATCTCTCCCATTTTTTGCCGCTGATACAACTTCATGTTTGTTCGAGGAATGTAATCGATCCTGAACAACGAAAAAAAACAATTTGGAAAATGTGCTATAGCCGATTTTCGATTTTTCGTAAAATCGCTCTGGCTCCTTTTCTGTGAATCTCTCCCATCTTTTGCTGCTGGTACAACTACCGGTATGTTAAAGGAATGTAATCGATCCTGAACAACGAAAAAAAAAAACAATTCGGAAAATGTACTAGAGCCGATTTTCGATTTTCTGTAAAATCGCTCTGGCTCCTTTTCTATGAACCTCTACCATTTTTTTTTGCTGGTACAACTTCCGGTTTGTTCGAGGAATGTAATCGATCCTGAACAACGAAAAAAGACAATTCGGAAAATGAGCTCTAGCCGATTTTCGATTTTCTGTAAAATTGCTCTGGCTCCTTTTCTATGAATCTCTCCCATCTTTTGTTGCTGGTACAACTTCATGTTTGTTCGAGGAATGTAATCGATTCTGAACAACGACAAAAAACAATTCGGAAAAAGTATTGTAGCCGATTTTCGATTTTTCGTAAAATCGCTCTGGCTCCTTTTCTGTGAATCTCTCCCATCTTTTGCTGCTGGTACAACTACCGGTATGTTAAAGGAATGTAATCGATCCTGAACGACGAAAAAAAACAACTCGGAAAATGAGCTCTAGCCGATTTTCGATTTTCTGTAAAATCGCTCTGGCTCCTTTTCTATGAACCTCTACCATTTTTTTTTGCTGGTACAACTTCCGGTTTATTCAAGGAATGTAATCGATCCTGAACAACGAAAAAAAACAATTCGGAAAATGTGCTAGAGCCGATTTTCGATTTTCCGTAAAATCGCTGTGGCTCCTTTTCTATGAATCTCTTCCATTTTTTGCCGCTGATACAACTTCATGTTTGTTCGAGGAATGTAATCGATCCTGAACAACGAAAAAAAAACAATTCGGAAAATGTGCTAGAGCCGATTTTCGATTTTTCGTAAAATCGCTCTGGCTCCTTTTCTGTGAATCTCTCCCATCTTTTGCTGCTGGTACAACTACCGGTATGTTAAAGGAATGTAATCGATCCTGAACGATGAAAAAAAAAACAATTCGGAAAATGTACTAGAGCCGATTTTCGATTTTCTGTAAAATCGCTCTGGCTCCTTTTCTATGAACCTCTACCATTTTTTTTGCTGGTACAACTTCCGGTTTGTTCGAGAAATGTAATCGATCCTGAACAACGAAAAAAAACAATTCGGAAAATGAGCTCTAGCCGATTTTCGATTTTCTGTAAAATCGCTCTGGCTCCTTTTCTATTAATCTCTCCCATCTTTTGTTGCTGGTAGAACTTCATGTATGGTAGAGGTATGTATTCGATCCTGAACAGCGAAATAAAACAATTTAGAAAATGTGCTACAGCCGATTTTCGATTTTCCGTAAAATCGCTCTGGCTCCTTTTCTATGAATCTCTCCCATCTTTTGTTGCTGGTACAACTTCATGTTTGTTCGAGGAATGTAATCGGTCCTGAACATCGAAAAAAAAACAATTCGGAAAATGTGCTAGAGCCGATTTTCGATTTTCCGTAATATCGCTCTGGCTCCTTTTCTATGAATCTCTCCCATTTTTTGCCGCTGATACAACTTCTGGTATGTTCAAGGAATGTAATCGATCCTGAACAACAACAAACAAAACAGTTCGGAAAAAATGCTGCAGCCTATTTTCGATTTTCCGTAAAATCGCTCCGGCACCTTTTCTCTGAATTTCCTCCATTTTTTGCTGCTGGTACAACTTCCGGTTTATTCAAGGAATGTAATCGTTCCCGAACAACAACGAGATAAAACAATTCGGAAAATGTACTAGAGCCGATTTTCGAATTTCCGCAAAATTGCTCTGGCTCCTTTTCTATGAATCTCTTCCATTTTTTACTGCTGGTACAACTTCATGTTTGTTCGAGGAATGTAATCGATCCTGAACAACGAAAAAAAACAATTCGGAAAATGTGCTATAGCTGATTTTCGATTTTTCGTAAAATCGCTCTGGCTCCTTTTCTGTGAATCTCTCCCATCTTTTGCTGCTGGTACAACTACCGGTATGTTAAAGGAATGTAATCGATCCTGAACAACGAAAAAAAACAATTCGGAAAATGTGCTAGAGCCGATTTTCGATTTTCCGTAATATCGCTCTGGCTCCTTTTCTATGAATCTCTCCCATTTTTTGCCGCTGATACAACTTTCGGTATGTTAAAGGAATGTAATCGATCCTGAACGACGAAAAAAAACAACTCGGAAAATGAGCTCTAGCCGATTTTCGATTTTCTGTAAAATTGCTCTGGCTCCTTTTCTATGAATCTCTCCCATCTTTTGTTGCTGGTACAACTTCATGTTTGTTCGAGGAATGTAATCGATTCTGAACAACAACAAAAAACAATTCGGAAAATGTATTGGAGCCGATTTTCGATTTTTCGTAAAATCGCTCTGGCTCCTTTTCTGTGAATCTCTCCCATCTTTTGCTGCTGGTACAACTTCCGGTATGTTAAAGGAATGTAATCGATCCTGAACAACGAAAAAAAACAACTCGGAAAATGTGCTCTAGCCGATTTTCGATTTTCTGTAAAATCGCTCTGGCTCCTTTTCTATGAACCTCTACCATTTTTTTTTGCTGGTACAACTTCCGGTTTATTCAAGGAATGTAATCGATCCTGAACAACGAAAAAAAAAACAATTCGGAAAATGTGCTAGAGCCGATTTTCGATTTTCCGTAAAATCGCTCTGGCTCCTTTTCTATGAATCTCTCCCATTTTTTGCCGCTGATACAACTTCATGTTTGTTCGAGGAATGTAATCGATCCTGAACAACGAAAAAAAAACAATTCGGAAAATGTGCTATAGCCGCTTTTCGATTTTTCGTAAAATCGCTCTGGCTCCTTTTCTATGAATCTCTCCCATTTTTTGCTGCTGGTACAACTTCCGGTATGTTCAAGGAATGTAATCGATCCTGAACGAAAAAAAAAAACAATTCGGAAAATGTGCTCTAGAGCCGATTTTCGATTTTCCGTAAAATCGCTCTGGCTCCTTTTCTATGAATCTCTCCCATTTTTTTTTGCTGGTACAACTTCATGTTTGTTCGAGGAATGTAATCGATCCTGAACAACAAAAAAAAACAATTCGGAAAAAATTCTACAGCCGATTTTCGATTTTCGGTAAAATCGCTCTGGCTCCTTTTCTATGAATCTCTCCCATTTTTCTGCTGGTACAACTTCCGGTATGTTAAAGGAATGTAATCGATCCTGAACAACGAAAAAAAACAACACGGAAAATGTGCTAGAGCCGATTTTCGATTTTCCGTAAAATCGCTCTGGCTCCTTTTCTATGAACCTCTCCCATTTTTTGCTGCTGGTACAACTTCCGGTATGTTCAAGGAATGTAATCGATCCTGAACAACGAAAAAAAACAATTCGGAAAAATGCTACAGCCGATTTTCGATTTTCCGTAAAATTGCTCTGGCTCCTTTTCTATGAATGTCTCCCGACTTTTGCTGCTGGTACAACTTCCGGTATGTTCAAGGAATGTAATTGATCCTGAACAACGAAGCAAAACAACACGGAAAATGTGCTCTAGCCGATTTTCGATTTTCCGTAAAATCGCTCTGGCTCCTTTTCTATGAACCTCTCCCACCTTTTGCTGCTGGTACAACTTCTGGTATGTTCAAGGAATGTAATCGATTCTGAACAACAACAAAAAACAACTCGGAAAAAATTCTACAGCCTATTATCGAATTTCGGTAAATTTGCTCTGGCTCCTTTTCTATGAATCTCTCCTATTTTTCTGCTGATACAACTTCAGGTATGTTAAAGGAATGTAATCGATCCTGAACGACGAAGCAAAACAACTCGAAAAATGTGCTCTAGCCGATTTTCGATTTTCCGTAAAATCGTTCTGGATCCTTTTCTATGAATCTCTCTCACTTTTTGCCGCTGATACAACTTCATGTTTGTTCGAGGAATGTAATCGATTCTGAACAACGAAAAAAAACAACTCGGAAAATGTTCTAGAGCCGATTTTCGAATTTCCGTAAAATTGCTCTGGCTCCTTTTCTATGAATCTCTCCCATTTTTGCTGCTGGTACAACTTCCGGTATGTTAAAGGAATGTAATCGATCCTGAACGACGAAGCAAAACAACACGGAAAATGTGCTCTAGCCGATTTTCGATTTTCCGTAAAATCGCTCTGGCTCCTTTTCTATGAACCTCTCCCACCTTTTGCTGCTGGTACAACTTCCGGTATGTTCAAGGAACGTAATCGAACCTGATCAACAAAAAAAACAACTCGTGAAAAATGCTACAGCCGATTTTCGATTTTCCGTAAAATTGCTCTGGCTCCTTTTCTGTGAATCTCTCCCATCTTTTGCTGCTGGTACAACTTCCGGTATGTTAAAAGAATGTAATCGATCCTGAACGATGAAAAAAAACAACTCGGAAAATGTGCTCTAGCCGATTTTCGATTTTCTGTAAAATCGCTCTGGCTCCTTTTCTATGAACCTCTACCATTTTTTGCCGCTGATACAACTTCATGTTTGTTCGAGGAATGTAATCCATCCTGAACAACGAAAAAAAACAACTCGGGAAAACTGCTACAGTCGATTATCGATTTTCCGTAAAATTGCTCTGGCTCCTTTTCTATGAATCTCTCCCATTTTTCTGCTGATACAACTTCATGTTTGTTCGAGGAATGTAATCGTTTCTGAACAACGAAAAAAAACAATTCGGAAAATGTGCTCTAGCCGATTTTCGATTTTCCGTAAAATCGCTCTGGATCCTTTTCTATGAATCTCTCCCACTTTTTGCCGCTGATACAACTTCATGTTTGTTCGAGGAATGTAATCGATCCTGAACAACGAAAAAAAAACAACTCGGAAAAAATTCTACAGCCGATTTACGAATTTCGGTAAAATTCGTCTGGCTCCATTTCTATGAATCTCCCCCATTTTTCTGCTGATACAACTACATGTTTGTTCGAGGAATGTAATCGATCCTGATCAACGAAAAAAAACAACTCGGAAAATGTGCTCTAGCCGATTTTCGATTTTCCGTAAAATCGCTCTGGCTCCTTTTCTATGAACCTCTCCCACCTTTTGCTGCTGGTACAACTTCTGGTATGTTCAAGGAATGTAATCGATCCTGAACAACAAAAAAAACAACTCGGAAAAATGCTACAGCCGATTTTCGATTTTCCGTAAAATTGCTCTGGCTCCTTTTCTATGAATCTCTCCCGACTTTTGCTGCTGGTACAACTTCCGGTATGTTCGAGGAATGTAATCGATCCTGATCAACGAAAAAAAACAACTCGGAAAATGTGCTCTAGCCGATTTTCGATTTTCCGTAAAATCGCTCTGGCTCCTTTTCTATGAACCTCTCCCACCTTTTGCTGCTGGTACAACTTCTGGTATGTTCAAGGAATGTAATCGATCCTGAACAACAACAAAAAAAACAGTTCAGAAAAAATGCTGCAGCCTATTTTCGATTTTCCGTAACATCGCTCTGGCACCTTTTCTCTGAATTTCCCCCTTTTTAGCTGCTGGTACAACTTCTGGTTTATTCGAGGAATGTAATTGAATTGGAACAACGAAAAAAACAACTCGGAAAAAATTCTACAGCCGATTTTCGAATTTCGGTAAAATTGCTCTGGCTCCTTTTCTATGAATCTCCCCCATTTTTCTGCTGATACAACTTCATGTTTGTTCGAGGAATGTAATCGATCCTGAACAACGAAAAAAATCAACTCGGAAAATGTGCTCTAGCCTATTTTCGAATTTCCGTAAAATTGCTCTGGCTCCTTTTCTATGAATCTCTCCCATTTTTGCTGCTGGTACAACTTCCGGTTTATTCAAGGAATGTAATCGTTCCTGAACAACAACGAGATAAAACAATTCGGAAAATGTACTAGAGCCGATTTTCGAAT
>JAQOWT010000288.1:0-25117 GCA_030407085.1 Trichopria drosophilae
AAATGCATATAATTTGTGCAGACAATTCTTCATAAAGTTAAAATTTTGCGTATACTTCAAAAATACTGTTTGAAATAAGGAAAATATCGTTTTAAAACAATTCGCCGCGGGGGGGGGGGGGGGGGAGGGGGGGGGGGGGGGGGGGGGGGGGGGGGGGGGGGGGGGGGGGGGGGGGGGGGGGGGGGATTCATTGTTTATAATAACGATTTCGTGTAAAATGCGTATAATTTATGCAGAAAATTCTGCATAAAGTTAAAATGTTGGGTATATTTCAAAAATGCTATTTGAAATAAGGAAAATATCGTTTTAAAACAATTCGCCGCGGAATCATTGTTTATAACGATTTCTATAAAATGCGTATAATTTGTGCAAAAATTCTTTATATAGTTAAAATGTTTTATACACTTCAAAAATACTGTTTGATATAAAATATCGTTTTGAAATAATTCGCAGCGGAATCATTCTTTATAACGATTTCTGTAAAATGCATATAATTTTTGCAGACAATTTATCATAAAGTTAAAATGTTGTATATTTCGAAAATAGTGTTTGAAATAAGGAAAATATCGCTTTGAAACAATTCGCGACGGAATCATTAAATAAATAATCATACTTTATAACGATGTTTGTAAAATGCATATAAGTTGTGCAGAAAATTCTTCATAAAGTTAAAATTTTGCGTATACTTCAAAAATGCTATTTGAAATGAGGAAAATATCGTTTTAAAACAATTCGCCGCGGAATCATTGTTTATAACGATTTCTATAAAATGCGTTTAATTTGTGCAGAAAATTCTTTATATAGTTAAAATGTTTATACACTTCAAAAATACTGTTTGATATAAGGAAAATATCGTTTTGAAACAATTCGCAGCGGAATCTTGTTTATAACGGTTCTGTAAAATGCATATAATTTGTGCAGACAATTCTTTATAAAGTTAAAATTTTTAATACAAAAATACTGTTTGAAAGGAAAATATCGTTTTAAAACAATTCGCCGCGGAATCATTGTTTATAACGATTTCTGTAAAATGCATATAAGTGTGCAGAAAATTCTTTATAAAGTTAAAATGTCGTATACTTCAAAAATACTGTTTGAAATAAGGAAATATCGTTTAAATAATTCGCCGCGGAATCATTGTTTAACGATTTTGAATGCGTATAATTTATGCAGAAAATTCTATCATAAAGTTAAAATGTTGTATACTTCAAAAATGCTATTTGAAATAAGGAAAATATTGTTTTAAAACAATTCGCCGCGGAATCATTTTATAACGATTTCTGTAAAATGCGTATAATTGTGCAAAAATTCTTTATATAGTTAAAATGTTTTATACACTTCAAAAATACTGTTTGATATAAGGAAAATATCGTTTTGAAATAATTCGCAGCGGAATCATTCTTTATAACGGTTTCTGTAAAATGCATTTAATTTTTGCAGAAAATTCTTCATAAAGTTAAAATTTTGCGTATACTTCAAAAATACTGTTTGATATAAGGAAAATATCGTTTGGAAATAATTCGCAGCGGAATCATGCTTTATAACGGTTTCTGTAAAATGCATATAATTTTGTGCAGACAATTCATCAAAGTTAAAATTTTGCGTATTACTTCAAAAATACTATTTGAAATAATGAAGAATATTTTGCACCAATTATACGCATTTTACAGAAACCTTTATAAACAATGATGCCGCTGCGAATTATATCAAAACGATATTTTCCTTATATCAAACAGTATTTTTGGAGTGTATAAAACATTTTAACTATATAAAGAATTTTTTGCACAAATTATACTCATTTTACAGAACTCGTTATAAACAATGATTCCGCGGCGAATTGTTTTATAACGACATTTTCCTTATTTCAAACAGTATTTTTGAAGTATACGCAAAATTTTAACTTTATGAAGAATTTTCTGCACAAGTTATATGCATTTTACAGAAATCGTTATAAACAATGATTCCGCGGCCATTTGTTTTAAAACGATTTTTCCTCATTTCAAATAGCATTTTTGAAGTATACGCAAAATTTTAACTTTATGCAGAATTTTCTGCATAAATTTTACGCATTTTACAGAAATCGTTATTAACAATGATTCCGCGGCGAATTATTTCTAAACGACATTTTCCTTATTTCAAACAGTATTTTTGAAGTATACGCAAAATTTTAACTTTATGAAGAATTTTCTGCACAACTTATATGCATTTTACAAACATCGTTATAAAGTATGATTATTTATTTAATGATTCCGTCGCGAATTGTT
The DNA here is from genome assembly GCA_030407085.1 of Trichopria drosophilae. Taxonomy (NCBI): domain Eukaryota; kingdom Metazoa; phylum Arthropoda; class Insecta; order Hymenoptera; family Diapriidae; genus Trichopria; species Trichopria drosophilae. Next base: position 2,265 of record JAQOWT010000288.1, read on the forward strand.
TCAAAGCGATATTTTCCTTATTTCAAACACTATTTTCGAAGCGTATACAAAATTTTAACTTTATGATAAATTGTCTGCAAAAATTATATGCATTTTACAGAAACCGTTATAAAGAATGATTCCGCTGCGAATTATTTCAAAACGATATTTTCCTTATATCAAACAGTATTTTTGAAGTGTATGAAACATTTTAACTATATAAAGAATTTTTGCACAAATTATACGCATTTTACAGAAATCGTTATAAACAATGATTCCGTGGCAAATTGTGTTAAAACGATATTTTCCTTATTTCAAATAGTATTTTTGAAATATACGCAAAATTTTAACTTTATGAAGAATTTTCTGCATAAATTATACGCATTTTACAGAAATCGTTATAAACAATGATTCCGCGGCGAATTGTTTCTAAACGATATTTTCCTTATTTCAAACAGTATTTTTGAAGTATACGCAAAATTTTAACTTTATGAAGAATTTTCTGCACAACTTATATGCATTTTACAGAAATCGTTATAAACAATGATTCCTGCGCGAATTGTTTCAAAACGTTATTTATCTTATATCAAAAGTTTTTGAATTGTATAAAACATTTTAACTATAAAAAGAATATTTTGCACCAATTATACGCATTTTACAGAAACCGTTATAAACAATGATTCCGCGGCGAATTGTTTTAAAACGATATTTTCCTTATTTCAAATAGCATTTTTGAAGTATACGCAAAATTTTAACTTTATGAAGAATTTTCTGCACAAGTTGTATGCATTTTACAGAAATCGTTATAAACAATGATTTCTGCGCCAATTGTTTCAAAACGTTATTTTCCTTATATCAAACAGTATTTTTGGAGTGTATAAAACATTTTAACTATATAAAGAATTTTTTGCACAAATTATACGCATTTTACAGAAACCGTTATAAACAATGATTCCGCGGCCAATTGTTTTAAAACGATATTTTCCTCATTTCAAATAGCATTTTTGAAGTATACGCAAAATTTTAACTTTATGCAGAATTTTCTGCATAAATTTTACGCATTTAACAGAAATCGTTATTAACAATGATTCCGCGGCGAATTATTTCTAAACGACATTTTCCTTATTTCAAACAGTATTTTTGAAGTATACGCAAAATTTTAACTTTATGAAGAATTTTCTGCACAACTTATATGCATTTTACAAACATCGTTATGAAGTATGATTTCTGCGCCAATTGTTTCAAAACGTTATTTATCTTATATCAAACAGTATTTTTGAAGTGTATAAAACATTTTAACTATATAAAGAATTTTTTGCACAAATTATACTCATTTTACAGAAATCGTTATAAACAATGATTCCGCGGCGAATTGTTTTAAAACGATATTTTCCTTATTTCAAATAGCATTTTTGAAGTATACGCAAAATTTTAACTTTATGAAGAATTTTCTGCACAAGTTATATGCATTTTACAGAAATCGTTATAAACAATGATTCCGCGGCGAATTATTTCTAAACGACATTTTCCTTATTTCAAACAGTATTTTTGAAGTATACGCAAAATTTTAACTTTATGAAGAATTTTCTGCACAAGTTATATGCATTTTACAGAAATCGTTATAAACAATGATTTCTGCGCCAATTGTTTCAAAACGTTATTTATCTTATGTCAAACAGTATTTTTGAAGTGTATAAAACATTTTAACTGTATAAAGAATTTTTTGCACAAATTATACGCATTTTACAGAAATCGTTATAAACAATGATTCCGCGGCGAATTGTTTTAAAACGATATTTTCCTTATTTCAAATAGCATTTTTGAAGTATACGCAAAATTTTAACTTTATGAAGAATTTTCTGCACAAGTTATATGCATTTTACAGAAATCGTTATAAACAATGATTCCGCGGCGAATTATTTCTAAACGACATTTTCCTTATTTCAAACAGTATTTTTGAAGTATACGCAAAATTTTAACTTTATGAAGAATTTTCTGCACAACTTATATGCATTTTACAAACATCGTTATAAAGTATGATTATTTATTTAATGATTCCGTCGCGAATTGTTTCAAAGCGATATTTTCCTTATTTCAAACACTATTTTCGAAGCGTATACAAAATTTTAACTTTATGATAAATTGTCTGCAAAAATTATATGCATTTTACAGAAACCGTTATAAAGAATGATTCCGCTGCGAATTATTTCAAAACGATATTTTCCTTATATCAAACAGTATTTTTGAAGTGTATAAAACATTTTAACTATATAAAGAATTTTTGCACAAATTATACGCATTTTATAGAAATCGTTATAAACAATAATTCCGCGGCGAATTGTATTAAAACGATATTTTCCTTATTTCAAATAGCATTTTTGAAGTATACGCAACATTTTAACTTTATGCAGAATTTTCTGCATAAATTATACGCATTTTAGAGAAATCGTTATAAACAATGATTCCGCGGCGAATTGTTTTAAAACGATATTTTCCTCATTTCAAATAGCATTTTTGAAGTATACGCAACATTTTAACTTTATGCAGAATTTTCTGCATAAATTATACGCATTTTAGAGAAATCGTTATAAATAATGATTCCGGGGCTAATTGTTTCTAAACGTTATTTATCTTATATCCAAAAGTATTTTTGAAGTGTATAAAACATTTTAACTATATAAAGAATTTTTTGCACAAATTATACTCATTTTACAGAAATCGTTATAAACAATGATTCCGCGGCGAATTGTTTCAAAACAAAATTTGCCTTATATCAAACAGTATTTTTGAAGTATACGCAACATATTAACTTTATGCAGAATTTTCTGCATAAATTATACGCATTTTACAGAAATCGTTATAAATAATGATTCCGGGGCGAATTGTTTCTAAACGTTATTTATCTTATATCCAAAAGTATTTTTGAAGTGTATAAAACATTTTAACTATATAAAGAATTTTTTGCACAAATTATACTCATTTTACAGAAATCGTTATAAACAATGATTCCGCGGCGAATTGTTTTAAAACGATATTTTCCTTATTTCAAATAGCATTTTTGAAGTATACGCAAAATTTTAACTTTATGAAGAATTTTCTGCATAAGTTATATGCATTTTACAGAATTCGTTATAAACAATGATTCCGCGGCGAATTATTTCTAAACGACATTTTCCTTATTTCAAACAGTATTTTTGAAGTATACGCAAAATTTTAACTTTATGAAGAATTTTCTGCACAACTTATATGAATTTTACAGAAATCGTTATTAACAATGATTCCTGCGCAAACTGGTTCAAAACGTTATTTATCTTATATCAAACAGTATTTTTGAATTGTATAAAACATTTTAACTATAAAAAGAATATTTTGCACAAATTATACGCATTTTACAGAAACCGTTATAAACAATGATGCCGCTGCGAATTATATCAAACCGATCTTTTCCTTATATTCCGCATTTTACACAAATCATTATAAACAATGATTCCGCGGCGAATTGTTTCAAAACGATATATTCCCTATTTCAAACAGTATTTTTGAGGTATACGCAACATTTTAACTTTATGAAGAATTTTCTGCACCACTCATATGCATTTTACAGAAATCCTTATAAACAATGATTCCTGCGCGAACTGTTTCAAAACGTTATGTATCTTTTATCAAACAGTATTTTTGAAGTGTATAAAACATTTTAACTATATAAAGAATTTTTGCACAAATTATACGCATTTTATAGAAATCGTTATAAACAATGATTCCGCGGCGAATTGTTTTAAAACGATATTTTCCTTATTTCAAATAGCATTTTTGAAGTATACCCCACATTTTAACTTTATGCAGAATTTTCTGCATAAATTATACGCATTTTACAGAAATCGTTATAAACAATGATTCCGCGGCGAATTGTTTTAAAACGACATTTTCCTTATTTCAAACAGTATTTTTGAAGTATACGCAAAATTTTAACTTTATGAAGAATTGTCAGCACAACTTATATGCATTTTACAGAAATCGTTATAAAGAATGAATCCTGCGCGAATTGTTTCTAAACGTTATTTATCTTATATCCAAAAGTATTTTTGAAGTCTATAAAACATTTTAACTATATAAAGAATTTTTTGCACAAATTATACTCATTTTACAGAAATTGTTATAAACAATGATTCCGCGGTGAATTGTTTTATAACGATATTTTCCTTATTTCAAATAGCATTTTGAAGTATACGCAACATTTTAACTTTATGCAGAATTTTCTGCACAACTTATATGCATTTTACAGAAACCGTTATAAACAATGATTCCGCAGGGAATTGTATTAAAAAGATATTCTCCTTATTTCAAACAGTATTTTTGAAGTATATACAAAATTTTAACTTTATGAATAATTTTCTGCACAACTTATATGCATTTTATAGAAATCGTTATAAACAATGATTACTCAAAAAATGATTCCTGCGCGAATTGTTTCAAATCGATATTTGCCTTATATCAAACAGTATTTTTGAAGTGTATAAAACATTTTAACTATATAAAGAATTTTTTGCACAAATTATACGCATTTTACAGAAATCGTTATAAACAATGATTCCGCGGCGAATTGTTTTAAAACGATATTTTCCTTATTTGAAATAGCATTTTTGAAGTATACGCAAAATTTTAACTTTATGCAGAATTTTCTGCATAAATTTTACGCATTTTACAGAAATCGTTATAAACAATGATTCCGCGGCGAATTATTTCTAAACGGCATTTTCCTTATTTCAAACAGTATTTTTGAAGTATACGCAAAATTTTAACTTTATGAAGAATTTTCTGCACAACTTATATGAATTTTACAGAAATCGTTATTAACAATGATTCCTGCGCAAACTGGTTCAAAACGTTATTTATCTTATATCGAACAGTATTTTTGAATTGTATAAAACATTTTAACTATAAAAAGAATATTTTGCACCAATTATACGCATTTTACAGAAACCGTTATAAACAATGATGCCGCTGCGAATTATATCAAAACGATATTTTCCTTATATCAAACAGTATTTTTGGAGTGTATAAAACATTTTAACTATATAAAGAATTTTTTGCACAAATTATACTCATTTTACAGAACTCGTTATAAACAATGATTCCGCGGCGAATTGTTTTAAAACGATATTTTCCTTATTTCAAATAGCATTTTTGAAGTATACGCAAAATTTTAACTTTATGAAGAATTTTCTGCACAAGTTATATGCATTTTACAGAAATCGTTATAAACAATGATTTCTGCGCCAATTGTTTCAAAACGTTATTTATCTTATGTCAAACAGTATTTTTGAAGTGTATAAAACATTTTAACTGTATAAAGAATTTTTTGCACAAATTATACGCATTTTACAGAAACCGTTATAAACAATGATTCCGCGGCGAATTATTTCTAAACGGCATTTTCCTTATTTCAAACAGTATTTTTGAAGTATACGCAAAATTTTAACTTTATGAAGAATTTTCTGCACAACTTATATGCATTTTACAGAAATCGTTATAAATGATTCCGTCGCGAATTGTTTCAAAACGATATTTTCCTTATTTCAAACAGTATTTTTGAAGGTATACAAAATTTTAACTTTATGATTAATTTTCTGCACAACTTATTAGCATTTTATAGAAATCGTTATAAACATTGATTCCGCTGCGAATTATTTCAAAACGATATTTTCCTTATATCAAACAGTAATTTTAAAGTGTATAAAACATTTTAAATTATAAAGAATTTTTTGCACAAATTATACGCATTTTACAGAAATCGTTATAAACAATGATTCCGCTGCGAATTGTTTTGAAACGATATTTTCCTCATTTCAAATAGCATTTTTGAAGTATACGCAAAATTTTAACTTTATGAAGAATTTTCTGCACAAATTATATGCATTTTACAGAAATCGTTATAAACAATGATTCCGCGCGAATTGTTTCAAAACGATATTTTCCTTATTTCAAACAGTATTTTTGAAGTGTATAAAACATTTTAACTTTATGAAGAATTTTTTGCACAAATTATACGCATTTTACAGAAATCGTTATAAACAATGATTCCGCGCGAATTGTTTCTAAACGATATTCTCCTTATTTCAAACAGTATTATTGAAGTATATACAAAATTTTAACTTTATGATGAATTGTCTGCACAAATTATATGCATTTTACAGAAACCGTTATAAAGAATGATGCCGCTGCGAATTATATCAAAACGATATTTTCCTTATATCAAACAGTATTTTAGGAGTGTATTAAACATTTTAACTATATGAAGAATTTTCTGCACAACTTATATGAATTTTACAGAAATCGTTATTAACAATGATTCCTGCGCAAACTGGTTCAAAACGTTATTTATCTTATATCAAACAGTATTTTTGAAGTGTATAAAACATTTTAACTGTATAAAGAATTTTTTGCACAAATTATACTCATTTTACAGAAATCGTTATAAACAATGATTCCGCGGCGAATTATTTCTAAACGATATTTTCCTTATATCAAATAGTATTTTTGAAGTGTATAAAACATTTTAACTATATAAAGAATTTTTTGCACAAATTATACTCATTTTACAGAAATCGTTATAAACAATGATTCCGCGGCGAATTGTTTTAAATCGATATTTTCCTTATTTCAAATAGCATTTTTGAAGTATACGCAACATTTTAACTTTATGAAGAATTTTCTGCACCACTTATATGCATTTTACAGAAATCCTTATAAACAATGATTCCTGCGCGAACTGTTTCAAAACGTTATGTATCTTTTATCAAACAGTATTTTTGAAGTGTATAAAACATTTTAACTGTATAAAGAATTTTTTGCACAAATTATACGCATTTTACAGAAATCGTTATAAACAATGATTCCGCGGCGAATTGTTTTAAAACGATATTTTCCTTATTTCAAATTGTATTTTTGAAATATACGCAAAATTTTAACTTTATGAAGAATTTTCTGCTCATTATTTTTGAAGTATACGCAACATATTAACTTTATGCAGAATTTTCTGCATAAATTATACGCATTTTACAGAAATCGTTATAAATATTGATGGCGAATTATTTCTAAACGACATTTTCCTTATTTCAAACAGTATTTTTGAAGTATACGCAAAATTTTAACTTTATGAAGAATTGTCTGCACAACTTATATGCATTTTACAGAAATCGTTATAAACAATGAATCCTGCGCGAATTGTTTCTAAACGTTATTTATCTTATATCCAAAAGTATTTTTGAAGTGTATAAAACATTTTAACTATATAAAGAATTTTTTGCACAAATTATACTTATTTTACAGAAATCGTTATAAACAATGATTCCGCGGCGAATTATATCAAACCGATATTTTCCTTATATCAAACAGTATTTTTGAAGTGTATAAAACATTTTAACTATATAAAGAATTTTTTGCACAAATTATACTCATTTTACAGAAATCGTTATAAACAATGATTCCGCGGCGAATTGTTTTAAAACGATATTTTCCTTATTTCAAATAGCATTTATGAAGTATACGCAAAATTTTAACTTTATGAAGAATTTTCTGCACAAGTTATATGCATTTTACAGAAATCGTTATAAACAATGATTCCGCGGCGAATTATTTCTAAACGACATTTTCCTTATTTCAAACAGTATTTTTGAAGTATACGCAAAATTTTAACTTTATGAAGAATTTTCTGCACAACTTATATGAATTTTACAGAAATCGTTATTAACAATGATTCCTGCGCAAACTGGTTCAAAACGTTATTTATCTTATATCAAACAGTATTTTTGAATTGTATAAAACATTTTAACTATAAAAAGAATATTTTGCTCAAATTATACGCATTTTACAGAAACCGTTATAAACAATGATGCCGCTGCGAATTATATCAAACCGATATTTTCCTTATATCAAACAGTATTTTTGAAGTGTATAAAACATTTTGACTATATAAAGAATTTTTTGCACAAATTATACTCATTTTACAGAAATCGTTATAAACAATGATTCCGCGGCGAATTGTTTTAAAACGATATTTTCCTTATTTCAAATAGCATTTTTGAAGTATACGCAAAATTTTAACTTTATGAAGAATTTTCTGCACAAGTTATATGCATTTTACAGAAATCGTTATAAACAATGATTCCGCGGCGAATTATTTCTAAACGACATTTTCCTTATTTCAAACAGTATTTTTGAAGTATACGCAAAATTTTAACTTTATGAAGAATTTTCTGCACAACTTATATGAATTTTACAGAAATCGTTATTAACAATGATTCCTGCGCAAACTGGTTCAAAACGTTATTTATCTTATATCGAACAGTATTTTTGAATTGTATAAAACATTTTAACTATAAAAAGAATATTTTGCACCAATTATACGCATTTTACAGAAACCGTTATAAACAATGATTCCGCGGCGAATTGTTTTAAAACGATATTTTCCTTATTTCAAATAGCATTTTTGAAGTATACGCAAAATTTTAACTTTATGAAGAATTTTCTGCACAAATTGCATGCATTTTATAGAAATCGTTATAAACAATGATTCCGCGGCGAATTGTTTTAAAACGATATTTTCCTCATTTCAATTAGCATTTTTGAAGTATACGCAAAATTATAACTTTATGAAGAATTTTCTGCACAAATTATATGCATTTTACAGAAATCGTTATAAACAATGATTCTGCGCGAATTGTATTAAAACGATATTTTCCTTATTTCAAACAGTATTTTTGAAGTGTATAAAACATTTTAACTGTATAAAGAATTTTTTGCACAAATTATACGCATTTTACAGAAACCGTTATAAACAATGATTCCGCGGCCAATTGTTTTAAAACGATATTTTCCTCATTTCAAATAGCATTTTTGAAGTATACGCAAAATTTTAACTTTATGAAGAATTTTCTGCACCACTTATATGCATATTACAGAAATCCTTATAAACAATGATTCCTGCGCGAATTGTTTCTAAACTTTATTTATCTTATTTCAAACAGTATTTTTGATGTATATACAACAATTTAACTTTATGAAGAATTTTCTGCACAAATTATAGGCATTTTACAGAAATCGTTATAAATAGTAATAACTGAAACAAGGATTCCGCTGCGAATTGTTTTAAAACGATATTTTCCTTATTTCAAACAGTATTTTTGATGTATATACAAAATTTTAACTTTATGAAGAATTTTCTGCACAACTTATATGCATTTTATAGAAATCGTTATAAACAATGATTCCGCTGCGAATTATTTTAAAACGATATTTTCCTTATTTCAAACAGTATTTTTGATGTATATACAAAATTTTAACTTTATGATTAATTTTCTGCACAACTTATTAGCATTTTATAGAAATCGTTATAAACAATGATTCCGCTGCGAATTATTTCAAAACGATATTTTCCTTATATCAAACAGTAATTTTAAAGTGTATAAAACATTTTAAATTATAAAGAATTTTTTGCACAAATTATACGCATTTTACAGAAATCGTTATAAACAATGATTCCGCTGCGAATTATTTCAAAACGGAATTTTCCTTATTTCAAACAGTATTTTTGAAGTATACGCAAAATATTAACTTTATGGTTAATTTTCTGCACAACTTATATGAATTTTACAGAAATCGTTATTAACAATGATTCCTGCGCAAACTGGTTCAAAACGTTATTTATCTTATATCAAACAGTATTTTTGAAGTGTATAAAACATTTTAACTGTATAAAGAATTTTTTGCACAACTTATATGCATTTTACAGAAATCGTTATAAACAATGAATCCTGCGCGAATTGTTTCTAAACGTTATTTATCTTATATCCAAAAGTATTTTTGAAGTGTATAAAACATTTAAACTATATAAAGAATTTTTTGCACAAATTATACTCATTTTACAGAAATCGTTATAAACAATGATTCCGCGGCGAATTGTTTCAAAACGATATATTCCTTATTTCAAACAGTATTTTTGAGGTATACGCAACATTTTAACTTTATGAAGAATTTTCTGCACCACTTATATGCATATTACAGAAATCCTTATAAACAATGATTCCTGCGCGAACTGTTTCAAAACGTTATTTATCTTTTATCAAACAGTATTTTTGAAGTGTATAAAACATTTTAACTGTATAAAGAATTTTTTGCACAAATTATACGCATTTTACACAAATCATTATAAACAATGATTCCACGGCGAATTGTTTTAAAACGATATTTTTCTTATTTCAAAAAGTATTTTTGAAGTGTATAAAACATTTTAACTATATAAAGAATTTTTTGCACAAATTATACTCATTTTACAGAAATCGTTATAAACAATGATTCCGCGGCGAATTGTTTCAAAACGATATATTCCTTATTTCAAACAGTATTTTTGAGGTATACGCAACATTTTAACTTTATGAAGAATTTTCTGCACCACTTATATGCATATTACAGAAATCCTTATAAACAATGATTCCTGCGCGAACTGTTTCAAAACGTTATTTATCTTTTATCAAACAGTATTTTTGAAGTGTATAAAACATTTTAACTGTATAAAGAATTTTTTGCACAAATTATACGCATTTTACAGAAATCGTTATAAACAATGATTCCGCGGCGAATTGTTTTAAAACGATATTTTCCTTATTTCAAATTGTATTTTTGAAATATACGCAAAATTTTAACTTTATGAAGAATTTTCTGCTCATTATTTTTGAAGTATACGCAACATATTAACTTTATGCAGAATTTTCTGCATAAATTATACGCATTTTACAGAAATCGTTATAAATAATGATGGCGAATTATTTCTAAACGACATTTTCCTTATTTCAAACAGTATTTTTGAAGTATACGCAAAATTTTAACTTTATGAAGAATTGTCTGCACAACTTATATGCATTTTACAGAAATCGTTATAAACAATGAATCCTGCGCGAATTGTTTCTAAACGTTATTTATCTTATATCCAAAAGTATTTTTGAAGTGTATAAAACATTTTAACTATATAAAGAATTTTTTGCACAAATTATACTTATTTTACAGAAATCGTTATAAACAATGATTCCGCGGCGAATTATATCAAACCGATATTTTCCTTATATCAAACAGTATTTTTGAAGTGTATAAAACATTTTAACTATATGAAGAATATTTTGCACAAATTATACGCATTTTACAGAAATCATTATAAACAATGATTCCGCGGCGAATTGTTTTAAAACGATATTTTCCTTATTTCAATTAGCATTTTTGAAGTATACGCAAAATTTTAACTTTATGAAGAATTTTCTGCACAAGTTATATGCATTTTACAGAAATCGTTATAAACAATGATTCCGCGGCGAATTATTTCTAAACGACATTTTCCTTATTTCAAACAGTATTTTTGAAGTATACGCAAAATTTTAACTTTATGAAGAATTTTCTGCACAACTTATATGAATTTTACAGAAATCGTTATTAACAATGATTCCTGCGCAAACTGGTTCAAAACGTTATTTATCTTATATCAAACAGTATTTTTGAATTGTATAAAACATTTTAACTATAAAAAGAATATTTTGCACAAATTATACGCATTTTACAGAAACCGTTATAAACAATGATGCCGCTGCGAATTATATCAAAACGATATTTTCCTTATATCAAACAGTATTTTTGGAGTGTATAAAACATTTTAACTATATAAAGAATTTTTTGCACAAATTATACTCATTTTACAGAAATCGTTATAAACAATGATTCCGGGGCGAATTATTTCTAAACGACATTTTCCTTATTTCAAATAGCATTTTTGAAGTATACGCAAAATTTTAACTTTATGAAGAATTTTCTGCACAAGTTATATGCATTTTACAGAAATCGTTATAAACAATGATTCCGCGGCGAATTATTTCTAAACGACATTTTCCTTATTTCAAACAGTATTTTTGAAGTATACGCAAAATTTTAACTTTATGAAGAATTTTCTGCACAACTTATATGCATTTTACAAACATCGTTATAAACAATGATTTCTGCGCCAATTGTTTCAAAACGTTATTTTCCTTATATCAAACAGTATTTTTGGAGTGTATAAAACATTTTAACTATATAAAGAATTTTTTGCACAAATTATAAGCATTTTACAGAAATCGTTATAAACGATGATTCCGCGGCGAATTGTTTTAAAACAAATTTTCCTTATTTCAAACAGTATTTTTGAAGTATACGCCAAATATTAACTTAATGCAGAATTTTCTGCAGAAATTATATGCATATTACAGCAATCGTTATAAACAATGATTCCGCGGCGAATTGTTTTAAAACAAATTTTCCTTATTTCAAACAGTATTTTTGAAGTATACGCAAAATATTAACTTTATGCAGAATTTTCTGCACAAATTATATGCATTTTACAGAAATCGTTATAAACAATGATTACTCAAACAATGATTCCTGCGCGAATTGTTTCAAAACAAAATTTGCCTTATATTAAACAGTATTTTTGAAGTGTATAAAACATTTTAACTATATAAAGAATTTTTGCACAAATTATACGCATTTTACAGAAATCGTTATAAACAATGATTCCGCGGCGAATTGTTTTAAAACGATATTTTCCTTATTTCAAATAGCATTTTTGAAGTATACGCAAAATTTTAACTTTATGCAGAATTTTCTGCACAAATTATATGCATTTTACAGAAATCGTTATAAACAATGATTCCGCGCGAATTGTTTCAAAACGATATTTTCCTTATTTCAAACAGTATTTTTGAAGTGTATAAAACATTTTAACTTTATAAAGAATTTTTGCACAAATTATACGCATTTTACAGAAATCGTTATAAACAATGATTCCGCGGCGAATTGTTTCAAAACGATATTTTCCTTATTTCAAACAGTATTTTTGAAGTGTATAAAACATTTTAACTTTATGAAGAATTTTCTGCACAAATTATACGCATTTTACAGAAATCGTTATAAACAATGATTCCGCGGCGAATTGTTTCAAAACGATATTTTCCTTATTTCAAACAGTATTTTTGAAGTATACGCAACATTTTAACTTAACTTTATGAAGAATTGTCTGCATAAATTATACGCATTTTACAGAAATCGTTATAAACAATGATTCCGCGGCGAATTGTTTCTAAACGTTATTTATCTTATATCAAAAAGTATTTTTGAAGTATATACAACATTTTAACTATATAAAGAATTTTTTGCACAAATTATACGCATTTTACAGAAATCGTTATAAACAATGATTCCGCGGCGAATTGTTTTAAAACGATATTTTCCTTATTTCAAATAGCATTTTTGAAGTATACGCAAAATTTTAACTTTATGAAGAATTTTCTGCTTTCTGCATAAATTATACGCATTTTACAGAAATCGTTATAAACAATGATTCCGCGGCGAATTATTTCTAAACGACATTTTCCTTATTTCAAACAGTATTTTTGAAGTATATGCAAAATTTTAACTTTATGAAGAATTTTCTGCACAACTTATATGAATTTTACAGAAATCGTTATTAACAATGATTCCTGCGCAAACTGTTTCAAAACGTTATGTATCTTTTATCAAACAGTATTTTTGAAGTGTATAGAACATTTTAACTGTATAAAGAATTTTTTGCACAAATTATACTCATTTTACAGAAATCGTTATAAACAATGATTCCGCGGCGAATTATTTCTAAACGACATTTTCCTTATTTCAAACAGTATTTTTGAAGTATACGCAAAATTTTAACTTTATGAAGAATTTTCTGCACAACTTATATGAATTTTACAGAAATCGTTATAAACAATGATTCCGCGGCGAATTGTTTTAAAACGATATTTTCCTTATTTCAAATAGCATTTTTGAAGTATACGCAAAATTTTAACTTTATGAAGAATTTTCTGCACAAGTTATATGCATTTTACAGAAATCGTTATAAACAATGATTCCGCGGCGAATTATTTCTAAACGACATTTTCCTTATTTCAAACAGTATTTTTGAAGTATACGCAAAATTTTAACTTTATGAAGAATTTTCTGCACAACTTATATGAATTTTACAGAAATCGTTATTAACAATGATTCCTGCGCAAACTGGTTCAAAACGTTATTTATCTTATATCGAACAGTATTTTTGAATTGTATAAAACATTTTAACTATAAAAAGAATATTTTGCACCAATTATACGCATTTTACAGAAACCGTTATAAACAATGATGCCGCTGCGAATTATATCAAAACGATATTTTCCTTATATCAAACAGTATTTTTGGAGTGTATAAAACATTTTAAGTATATAAAGAATTTTTTGCACAAATTATACTCATTTTACAGAACTCGTTATAAACAATGATTCCGCGGCGAATTGTTTTAAAACGATATTTTCCTTATTTCAAATAGCATTTTTGAAGTATACGCAAAATTTTAACTTTATGAAGAATTTTCTGCACAAGTTATATGCATTTTACAGAAATCGTTATAAACAATGATTCCGCGGCGAATTGTTTCAAAACGTTATTTTCCTTATTTCAAACAGTATTTTTGAAGTATACGCAAAATTTTAACTTTATGAAGAATTTTTTGCACAAATTATATGCATTTTACAGAAATCGTTATAAACAATGATTCCTCCGCGAATTGTTTCTAAACGTTATTTATCTTATTTGAAATAGTATTTTTGAAGTATATGCAAAATTTTAACTTTATGAAGAATTTTCTGCATAAATTATACGCATTTTACAGAAATCGTTATAAACAATGATTCCGCGGCGAATTATTTCTAAACGGCATTTTCCTTATTTCAAACAGTATTTTTGAAGTATACGCAAAATTTTAACTATATAAAGAATTTTTTGCACAAATTATACTTATTTTACAGAAACCGTTATAAAGTATGATTATTTATTTAATGATTCCGTCGCGAATTGTTTCAAAGCGATATTTTCCTTATTTCAAACACTATTTTCGAAGCGTATACAAAATTTTAACTTTATGATAAATTGTCTGCAAAAATTATATGCATTTTACAGAAACCGTTATAAAGAATGATTCCGCTGCGAATTATTTCAAAACGATATTTTCCTTATATCAAACAGTATTTTTGAAGTGTATAAAACATTTTAACTATATAAAGAATTTTTGCACAAATTATACGCATTTTATAGAAATCGTTATAAACAATAATTCCGCGGCGAATTGTATTAAAACGATATTTTCCTTATTTCAAATAGCATTTTTGAAGTATACGCAACATTTTAACTTTATGCAGAATTTTCTGCATAAATTATACGCATTTTAGAGAAATCGTTATAAACAATGATTCCGCGGCGAATTGTTTTAAAACGATATTTTCCTTATTTCAAATTGTATTTTTGAAATATACGCAAAATTTTAACTTTATGAAGAATTTTCTGCTCATTATTTTTGAAGTATACGCAACATATTAACTTTATGCAGAATTTTCTGCATAAATTATACGCATTTTACAGAAATCGTTATAAATAATGATTCCGGGGCGAATTATTTCTAAACGACATTTTCCTTATTTCAAACAGTATTTTTGAAGTATACGCAAAATTTTAACTTTATGAAGAATTGTCTGCACAACTTATATGCATTTTACAGAAATCGTTATAAACAATGAATCCTGCGCGAATTGTTTCTAAACGTTATTTATCTTATATCCAAAAGTATTTTTGAAGTGTATAAAACATTTTAACTATATAAAGAATTTTTTGCACAAATTATACTCATTTTACAGAAATCGTTATAAACAATGATTCCGCGGCGAATTGTTTCAAAACGATATATTCCTTATTTCAAACAGTATTTTTGAGGTATACGCAACATTTTAACTTTATGAAGAATTTTCTGCACAACTTATATGAATTTTACAGAAATCGTTATAAACAATGATTCCTGCGCGAACTGTTTCAAAACGTTATGTATCTTTTATCAAACAATATTTTTGAAGTGTATAAAACATTTTAACTGTATGAAGAATTTTTTGCACAAATTATACGCATTTTACACAAATCGTTATAAACAATGATTCCGGGCGAATTATTTCTAAACGGCATTTTCCTTATTTCAAACAGTATTTTTGAAGTATACGCAAAATTTTAACTTTATGAAGAATTTTTTGCACAAATTACACGCATTTTATAGCAATCGTTATAAACAATGATTCCGCGGCGAATTGTTTTAAAACGATATTTTCCTCATTTCAAATAGTATTTTTGAAGTGTATAAAACATTTTAACTATATAAAGAATTTTTTGCACAAATTATACGCATTTTACAGAAATCGTTGTAAACAATGATTCCGCGGCGAATTGTTTTAAAACAAATTTTCCTTATTTCAAACAGTATTTTTGAAGTATACGCAAAATATTAACTTTATGCAGAATTTTCTGCACAAATTATATGCATTTTACAGAAATCGTTATAAACAATGATTCCGCCGCAAATTGTTTCAAAACGATATTTTCCTTATTTCAAACAGTATTTTTGAAATGTATACAAAATTTTAACTTTGTAAAGAATTTTCTGCACAAATTATATGCATTTTACAGAAATCATTATAAACAATGATTCCGCGGCGAATTGTTTTAAAACGATATTTTTCTTATTTCAAAAAGTATTTTTGAAGTGTATAAAACATTTTAACTGTATAAAGAATTTTTTGCACAAATTATACGCATTTTACAGAAATCGTTATAAACAATGATTCCGCGGCGAATTGTTTTAAAACGATATTTTCCTTATTTCAAATAGTATTTTTGAAATATACGCAAAATTTTAACTTTATGAAGAATTTTCTGCTCATTATTTTTGAAGTATACGCAACATATTAACTTTATGCAGAATTTTCTGCATAAATTATACGCATTTTACAGAAATCGTTATAAATAATGATTCCGGGGCGAATTATTTCTAAACGACATTTTCCTTATTTCAAACAGTATTTTTGAAGTATACGCAAAATTTTAACTTTATGAAGAATTGTCTGCACAACTTATATGCATTTTACAGAAATCGTTATAAACAATGAATCCTGCGCGAATTGTTTCTAAACGTTATTTATCTTATATCCAAAAGTATTTTTGAAGTGTATAAAACATTTTAACTATATAAAGAATTTTTTGCACAAATTATACTCATTTTACAGAAATCGTTATAAACAATGATTCCGCGGCGAATTGTTTTAAAACGATATTTTCCTTATTTGAAATAGCATTTTTGAAGTATACGCAAAATTTTAACTTTATGAAGAATTTTCTGCACAAGTTATATGCATTTTACAGAAATCGTTATAAACAATGATTTCTGCGCCAATTGTTTCAAAACGTTATTTATCTTATGTCAAACAGTATTTTTGAAGTGTATAAAACATTTTAACTATATAAAGAATTTTTTGCACAAATTATACTCATTTTACAGAAATCATTATAAACAATGATACCGCGGCGAATTGTTTCAAAACGATATATTCCTTATTTCAAACAGTATTTTTGAAGTATACGCAAAATTTTAACTTTATGAAGAATTTTCTGCACAAGTTATATGCATTTTACAGAAATCGTTATAAACAATGATTTCTGCGCCAATTGTTTCAAAACGTTATTTATCTTATGTCAAACAGTATTTTTGAAGTGTATAAAACATTTTAACTGTATAAAGAATTTTTTGCACAAATTTTACGCATTTTACAGAAATCGTTATTAACAATGATTCCGCGGCGAATTATTTCTAAACGACATTTTCCTTATTTCAAACAGTATTTTTGAAGTATACGCAAAATTTTAACTTTATGAAGAATTTTCTGCACAACTTATATGCATTTTACAAACATCGTTATAAAGTATGATTATTTATTTAATGATTCCGTCGCGAATTGTTTCAAAGCGATATTTTCCTTATTTCAAACACTATTTTCGAAGCGTATACAAAATTTTAACTTTATGATAAATTGTCTGCAAAAATTATATGCATTTTACAGAAACCGTTATAAAGAATGATTCCGCTGCGAATTATTTCAAAACGATATTTTCCTTATATCAAACAGTATTTTTGAAGTGTATAAAACATTTTAACTATATAAAGAATTTTTGCACAAATTATACGCATTTTACAGAAATCGTTATAAACAATGATTCCGCGGCGAATTGTTTTAAAACGATATTTTCCTTATTTCAAATAGCATTTTTGAAGTATACCCAACATTTTAACTTTATGCAGAATTTTCTGCATAAATTATACGCATTTTACAGAAATCGTTATAAACAATGATTCCGCGGCGAATTGTTTTAAAACGATATTTTCCTTATTTCAAACAGTATTTTTGAAGTATACGCAAAATTTTAACTTTATGAAGAATTTTCTGCACAACTTATATGCATTTTACAGAAATCGTTATAAACAATGATTCCTACGCGAATTGTTTCAAAACGTTATTTACCTTATATCAAACAGTATTTTTGAAGTATATGTCATAATTTAAACTTTATGCAGAATTTTATGCACAAATTATACGCATTTTACAGGAATTGTTATAAACAATGATTACGCAAACAATGATTCCTGCGCGAATTGTTTCAAAACAAAATTTGCCATATATCAAACAGTATTTTTGAAGTATACGCAAAAAATTAACTTTATGAATAATTTTCTACACAAATTATATGAATTTTATAGAAATCGTTATAAACAATGATTACTCAAACAATGATTCCTGCGCGAATTGTTTCAAAACAAAATTTGCCTTATATAAAACAGTATTTTCGAAGTGTACGCAAAATATTAATTTTATGCAGAATTTTCTACACAAATTACATGCATTTTATAGAAATCGTTATAAACAATGATTCGTGCGCGAATTTTTTCAAAGCGTTATTTATCTTATTTCAAACAATATCTTTGAAGTATATAAAACATTTTAACTATATAAAGAATTTTTTGCACAAATTATACGCATTTTACAGAAATCGTTATAAACAATGATTCCGCGGCGAATTGTTTTATAACAAATTTTCCTTATTTCAAACAGTATTTTTGAAGTATACGCAAAATATTAACTTTATGGTTAATTTTCTGCACAACTTATAAGCATTTTACAGAAATTGTTATAAACAATGATTACTCAAACAATTATTCCTGCGCGAATTGTTTCAAAACAAAATTTGCCTTATATTAAACAGTATTTTTGAAGTATACGCAAAATATTAACTTTATGAATAATTTTCTGCACAAATTATACGCATTTTACAGAAATTGTTATAAACAAAGATTACTCAAACAATGATTCCTGCGCGAATTGTTTCAAAACAAAATTTGCCATATATCAAACAGTATTTTTGAAGTATACGCAAAAAATTAACTTTATGAATAATTTTCTACACAAATTATATGAATTTTACAGAAATCGTTATAAACAATGATTACTCAAACAATTATTTCTTCGCGAATTGTTTCAAAACAAAATTTTCCTTATATCAAACTGTATTTTCGAAGTATACGCAAAATATTAACTTTATGCAGAATTTTCTACACAAATTGCATGCATTTTACAGAAATCGATATAAACAATGATTCCTGCGCCAATTTTTTCAAAACGTTATTTATGTTATTTCGAACAATATCTTTGAAGTATATAAAACATTTCTACTATAAAAAGAATTTTCTGCACAAATTATACGCATTTTACAGAAATCGTTATAAACAATGATTCCGCTGCGAATTATTTCAAAACGACATTTTCCTTATATCAAACAGTATTTTTGATGTATATACAAAATTTTAACTTTATGAAGAATTTTCTGCACAACTTATATGCATTTGATAGAAATCGTTATAAACAATGATTACTCAAACGATGATTCCTGCGCGAATTGTTTCAAATCGATATTTGCCTTATATCAAACAGTAATTTTAAAGTGTATAAAACATTTTAAATTATAAAGAATTTTTTGCACAAATTATACGCATTTTACAGAAATCGTTATAAACAATGATTCCGCTGCGAATTATTTCAATAGGATATTTTCCTTATTTCAAACAGTATTTTTGATGTATATACAAAATTTTAACTTTATGATTAATTTTCTGCACAACTTATAAGCATTTTATAGAAATCGTTATAAACAATGATTCCGCTGCGAATTATTTCAAAACGATATTTTCCTTATATCAAACAGTATTTTTGATGTATATACACAATTTTAACTTTATGAAGAATTTTCTGCACAACTTATATGCATTTTATAGAAATCGTTATAAACAATGATTCCGCGCGAATTGTTTCAAAACGATATTTATCCTTATATCCAAACAGTATTTTTGACGTGTATTCAACATTCCAACTTTATAAAGAATTTTTTGCACAAATTATACGCATTTTACAGAAATCGTTATAAACAATGATTCCGCGGCGAATTGTTTTAAAACGATATTTTCCTTATTTCAAATAGTATTTTTGAAATATACGCAAAATTTTAACTTTATGAAGAATTTTCTGCATAAATTATACGCATTTTACAGAAATCGTTATAAACAATGATTCCGCGGCGAATTGTTTTAAAACAATATTTTCCTTATTTCAAATAGTATTTTTGAAATATACGCAAAATATTAACTTTATGCAGAATTTTCTGCACACATTATATGCATTTTACAGAAATCGTTATAAACAATGATTACTCATACAATGATTCCGGCGTGAATTGTTTCAAAACAAAATTTGCCTTATATTAAACAGTATTTTTGAAGTATACGCAAAATTTTAACTTTATGAAGAATTTTTTGCACAAATTACACGCATTTTATAGCAATCGTTATAAACAATGATTCCGCGGCGAATTGTTTTAAAACGATATTTTCCTCATTTCAAATAGTATTTTTGAAGTGTATAAAACATTTTAACTATATAAAGAATTTTTTGCACAAATTATACTCATTTTACAGAAATCGTTATAAACAATGATTCCGCGGCGAATTGTTTTAAAACGATATTTTCCTTATTTGAAATAGCATTTTTGAAGTATACGCAAAATTTTAACTTTATGAAGAATTTTCTGCACAAGTTATATGCATTTTACAGAAATCGTTATAAACAATGATTTCTGCGCCAATTGTTTCAAAACGATATTTTCCTCATTTCAAATAGCATTTTTTAAGTATACGCAAAATTTTAACTTTATGAAGAATTTTCTGCACAACTTATATGCATTTTACAAACATCGTTATAAACAATGATTTCTGCGCCAATTGTTTCAAAACGTTATTTTCCTTATATCAAACAGTATTTTTGGAGTGTATAAAACATTTTAACTATATAAAGAATTTTTTGCACAAATTATACGCATTTTACAGAAACCGTTATAAACAATGATTCCGCGGCCAATTGTTTTAAAACGATATTTTCCTTATTTCAAACAGTATTTTTGAAGTATACGCAAAATTTTAACTTTATGAAGAATTTTCTGCACAAATTATATGCATTTTACAGAAATCGTTATAAACAATGATTCCTGCGCGAATTGTTTCAAAACGATATTTTCCTTATTTCAAACAGTATTTTTGAAGTGTATAAAACATTTTAACTTATGAAGAATTTTTTGCACAAATTATACGCATTTTACAGAAATCGTTATAAACAATGATTCCGCGGCGAATTATTTCTAAACGATATTTTCCTTATTTCAAACAGTATTTTTGAAGTATACGCAAAATTTTAACTTTATGATTAATTTTCTGCACAACTTATTAGCATTTTATAGAAATCGTTATAAACAATGATTCCGCTGCGAATTATTTCAAAACGATATTTTCCTTATATCAAACAGTAATTTTAAAGTGTATAAAACATTTTAAATTATAAAGAATTTTTTGCACAAATTATACGCATTTTACAGAAATCGTTATAAACAATGATTCCGCTGCGAATTATTTCAAAACGGAATTTTCCTTATATCAAACAGTATTTTTGATGTACATACAAAATTTTAACATTATGAAAAATTTTCTGCACAACTTATATGCATTTTATAGAAATCATTATAAACAATGATTACTCAAAAAATGATTCCTGCGCGAATTGTTTTAAATCGATATTTGCCTTATATCAAACAGTATTTTTGAAGTGTATAAAACATTTTAACTATATAAAGAATTTTTTGCACAAATTATCCGCATTTTACAGAAACCGTTATAGTCAATGATTACTCAAACAATGATTCTGCGTGAATTGTTTCTAAACCACATTTTCCTTATTGCAAACAGTATTTTTGAAGTGTATGCAAAATTTTAACTTAATAAAGAATTTTCTGCACAACTTATACGCGTTATACAGAAATCGTTATAAAGAATGATCATTTAAACAATGATTCCGCCGCGAATTGTTTTAAAACCATATTTTCCTTATTTCAAACAGTATTTTTGAAGTGTATGCAAAATTTTAACTTTATGAAAAATATTTTGCACAAATTATACGCATTTTACAGAAATCGTTGTAAACAATGATTACTCAAACAATGAATCCTCCGCGATTTGTTTCAAAACGATATTAATCTTATATCAAACAGTATTTTTGAAGTGTATGCAAAATTTTAACTTTATGAAGAATTTTCTGCACAAATTATACTCATTTTACAGAAATCCTTATAAACAATGATTACTGAAACAATGATTGCCATGCGAATTGTTTCAAAACGATATTTTCCTTATTTCAAACAGTATAATCGAGGTGTATACAAAATTTTAACTATACAAAGCATTTTCTGCGCAAATTATACC
Organism: Trichopria drosophilae; assembly: GCA_030407085.1. NCBI lineage: Eukaryota > Metazoa > Arthropoda > Insecta > Hymenoptera > Diapriidae > Trichopria > Trichopria drosophilae. The sequence goes on from JAQOWT010000288.1 coordinate 25,048, forward strand.
CATTTTACAGAAATCTTTATAAACAAAGATTATTTATTTAATGATTCCGTTGCGATTTGTTTCAAAACGA
>JAQOWT010000289.1:0-25091 GCA_030407085.1 Trichopria drosophilae
GTGATTGTTTTTTGATGAGTTTTTTTAGTTGGTGAGGTTTGGGTAGGTTGAATAATAAAAGAATGTTTATTTTGAAGGGTTTGGGATTGGGGGGGGTTTGGGGAGATTTAGAGGTGGAGGGGAGTTGGTTTTTTGTGTATTGAGAAATTTTTTTTTTTATTTTATTTTTGTTTTTAGAAAGATTTTTGAATTGTTTAGGTTGGATTTGTTAGTTTGGGTATTGGTTGGAAATTAAAAAGAGTTTGTATTTTTGAAAGGGTTTTGGGGGATTGGGGGGTTTGGGGGAGATTTGGGTATGGAGAGGGGATTGGGGTTTTGTTGATTGAGAAAGTTGTGATGTTGTTTGATTGATTTGTAAGTTGGTTCGTGATTTGTTAGTTGTGAATAACAAATAGTGTGTAAAATGAAGGGTTATATTGGGGTAGAGTGGGGTATGGGTAGATTAATTGAGTGTGAGGGGGGGGATTGGGTTTTATGTTTATTAGAGCAATTGTGAAATTATTGTTAGTTTTTTTTGTTGGTGAGTTAGGGTAGTTGAATTAAAGAAGATGTTGTATTTTGAATGGTTTTTTTGGGAGGAGTGGGGGGATTGAGGAGATTTAGGGGGAGTGGAGGGGGAGTTGGTGTTTTGTGTATTGAGAATTTATGTTGTTTGTGGAGATTTTTTTAGATGGTGAGTTTGGGTAGTTGAAATAAGAAGAGTGTTTGAATTTTGAAGGGTTTTGGGGAGTGGGGGGTTTTGAGGGATATTTAGGGAGTTGGAGGGGTAGTTGGGTTTTTTGGTGTATTGAGAAATTGTGATGTTGTAGTTGCGTTTTGTTTATTGGGGGAGTTGGTAGTAGTTGGAATTAAAAATATGTGTATTTTGGAAGGGTTTTGGGATTGGGGGGTTTGGGAATTTGGGTTTAGGGAGATTGGGTTTTGTGTATTGATAAATTGTGATGTTGTTTGTTGGATTTTGTTTATTGGTAAGGGGGTTTGGTATTTGAATAAAAAGAGTGTGTATTTTGAAGGGTTTTGGAGTGGGGGGGGGGGGGATTGGGAAGATTTAGGGAGTGGAGGGGGGATTTGGTGTTTTGTGTGATTGAGAAGTTGTGAATTTGTATGTGAGTTTTTGTTTAAGTTGGTGATTTGGTAGTGTGAATAAAAAGAATTGTATTTTGAAGGGTTTTGGGAAGTGGGGGGGATTTGGAGATTTAGGGGGATGGAGGGGAATTGGTTGTTTTTGTGATTGAGAAAGTGTGAGTTGTTTGTTTTGGATTTGTTTAGTTTGGTGATTGTGATTTTGTGAATATGAAATTGAATGAAAAAGAGTGTGTATTTTGAAGGGTTTTGGGAGTGGGGGGTTTAGGAGATTTAGGTGGGATGGAGGGATTGGGTTTTTGTGTTGATTAGAAAAGTTTGATGGGAGTTTGTTTGTTGGAGTTTTTTTATTGGTGATGTGAGATTGGTAGTGTGAATATAAAAGATGTGTATTTTGAATGGTTTTGGGAAGTTGGGGGGGTTTGAAGATTTAGGGAGTGGAGGGTGAATTGGGTTTTTTGTGTGATTGAGAGGAAAGTTGTGATGTTGTTTGTTGATTTTGTTTAGTGGTGAGTTTTGGGTTAGTTGAATAAAGAAGATGTGTTATTTTGAAGGGTTTTGGGTGATGGGGGGGGTTTGGGAGATTTTTAGGATGGTAGGGGGGTATGGGTTGGTTTTTTGTTATTGAGAAAATTGTGATGTTGTTTGATGGATTTGTGTTATTGGGGATTTGGTAGTGTGAATTAAATAAGAATGTGTATTTTTTAAGGTTTTGGTAAGTTGGAGGGGGGGATTGAGAGAATTTAGAATTGAGGGAGTGGGTTATTTGTTATTGAGAAGTTGTGATGTTGTTTGTTATTTTGTTTATGTGGTAGTGGTAGTTGAATAAAAAGAGTGTGTATTTTGAAGGGTTTTGGGGAGTGTGGGGGGGTTTGGTGATATTTTAAGGGAGTGAGGGAGTTGTTTATTGTGTGATTTAGATAAAGTTGTGATGTTTTTTGTTGGAGTTTTGTTTTTGGTGTAGTTTGTAGTTGAATTAAAAAGAGGTGTGTAGTTATAATGGTGATTGGATGGGGAGGATGTTGTGTTTTAGAAGATTATGGATGGAGGGAGTCTGGGTTTTGTTGTGATTGAGAAAAGTTGTGATTGTTTTTTGTTTATTTTGTATAGTTGTTAGTTTGGTTGTTGAATGAAAAAGAGGTTGTGTATTTTGAATGGTTTTGGGGAAGTGGGGGGATTGAGGGAGATTAGGGGGAGGTGGAGATTGGGGATTTGTTTTGTGTGGTTGAAAAATTGTGATGTTGTTGTTTGAGTATTGTTATTGTTATATTTGGTATGTTGAATAAAAGAAGATGTGTATTTTGAATGTTTTGGGAGGGTGGGGGGGGGATTTGAGAGATTTAGGAGTGGGGAGATTGGGTTTTTGTGTGATTGAGAAAGTTGTGATGTTGTTTGTTGAGTTTTGTTTATTGGTATTTGGTAGTTGAATAAAAAGAGTGTGTATTTGGAAGGTTTTTGGGATGGGGGGGTTTGGGAGATTTATGAGTGAGTGGGGGAGTTGGGGTTTTGTGTATTGAGAAAGTTTTTGATGTTGTTTGTTGTTGAGTTTTGTTTAGGTTGGTAGTTTGGTTAAGTGTTGAAAATAAAAAGATGTGTATTTTGAAGGTTTTGGGGAGGTGGGGGGGTTTGGAAAGATTAGGGATGAGGGGAGTTGGTTTTTTTTATTTAGAAAGTTGTGATGTTGTTTGTTGATTTTGTTATTGGTGAGTTTGGTAGTAAAAAAAAAGATTGGTATTTTGAAGGGTTTTGGGAGTGGGGGGGGTTGTTTATAAATTAGGGAGTGGAGGGATTGGGGTTTTTGTGTATTAGAAAGTTTGATGTATTTGTTGATTTTGTTGTTTGGTGTATTTGGTAGTTGAATGAAAAAGATGTGAATTTTGAAGGGTTTTTGGGAGGTGGGGGGGTTTGAGGAGATTTAGGGATGGAGGGATTGGTTTTTGTTGTATTGAGAAAGTGTTATGTTGTTTGTTAATTTTGTTTATTGGTATTTGGTAGTGTGAATGAAAAAGATGTGTATTTTAGGGTTTTGGAGTGGGGGGGGTATGGAGAGATATGGTAGGGATGGAGTGGGTGTTGGTTTTTTGTTGTATTGAGTAAATTGTGATGTTGATTTTTGTATTTTTGTTTAGTTGGGGAGTTTGTGTAGGGTGAATAAAAAAAGTAGTTGTGTATTTTGTAAGGGTTTTGGGGATTGGGTGGATTGAGGGAGATTTGGGGCGAGGCGTGTTGAGATGAAATTTGTGTGCTTGCAGCAATTGTGAATATGTTAGTTCTATGTAAAGAATATCGATGGTTCGTAAGTTGGACTAAGACCAGCCAGAAGAGTGAGACCTTATGCCGGGAATATGGGTAAGGTTTACCTTTTGAATTTCGTCTCAATGGGTGCGAGTCGGTGGGCTAGGGTATAAATGATAAGCAATAGAACCGTTTTGCTGTATATTTAGGAGACTTGTTAAAAGTTGGGATTGGGTCGAGTGCCCAACAAGCCGATAGTATAAGGAAGAGTATAGTGGCTAGGTTTGGGGCTTAGCGGTCATCAAAGGTGGAGAGTCGGTGACGAATTGTATTTTAGTTAGATAGCTCCCGTTGTTCATTTGTTGTTGGAGATTTTGATTAGAAGGTGCTATGGGAAATAGCCCCCAGACTCGAGTGTTATAAAGCAAGTGTTAGGTGGCTATTGTGGGGATTTACGGGCGACTAGGGGGCGTGGCGGGGCGTTGGGTATTATTAGAGATATCTCCCGATGTTCAGAATATTTAGCGACAAGTATAGATGTGCGATTAGGTGACGAGTAGTTGCAGCCCAGCAAGACGCGTGTGTTTAATCCGTTTAGGGGATAGTGGGGTGCTATCGGGCGCAAAGTGTAGTGTGCGGTGGGCGTAGGGTGATTTTGTTTGAAAGCAGATCGTTGAGAAGATGTAAGTTTGGCCAAAGTTTCGTTTGACGTTTGGGTTCGTTGCCAATACCAAGCGTGTTATCATAATCCGTGTTTTGGTTCACTTCCACCACAGTTAGCTGGGAAGAGGCCGACTTGGGGAGTGGCGGGGCGTAGTTTGTGTATTGAGTGCATGACGAGCGTAGTGCATGAAGTTGTTGTTGGCTAAATAAACGTTTGTGAGTTATGGGACGTTGAATCCCGCATCGATTGTATAAAGACGGTTTATAGGGTTTGGCGTGGGGGGGGCATAATCGGGCTATTAGGGGGAGTGAGGGGCGTTGGTGTTTAATAGATTTAGACCGTAGTGCAGATGTTTGATATAGCGATATAGAATATTGTGCAGATTGGGTATTTGCCTGACAACCCGCATCACGTGAGAATTTAGCAGTGATAAGGGGCTAGGGGGGGGCAAGCGTAGCATAATGTGGGAGAGGCGTGTGCGTTTTGGTTTTTTGTGTGCATATACCGTATGTAAGTTTTAGTAGAGATATTGTTTCAGTGGGCATTTGACTTGTGACATGACAGAAGAGATAGTCTTTTTATTGAATGGTTGTACCGAAGTTAGGGGGATTGAGTGAGAAAATGGTGGCTGGCGGGGGCATTTGTTCTATGTTGTGATTTAGAACAGTTAACTGAGTTTGATTTGAGTTATAAGTTAGATTAATGGTAGTCTGGGTCTTGAGATGAACGCAAAGAGTTGTATTTTGAAGGGATGTTTGGGGGATTGTGGGGGGATTGAGTAGATTTTGGTGGAGTGGGCAGGGGCGATTGGAGTTTTTTGATTAAGACAAAGTGATATAAAGTTGTTTGTATTTTATAGAGGGTGCTATGGATCTTGGTAAGTTGAATGAAAAAGAGTGTTATAATGAACGGGTTTTGGGTTATGGTGGAGTTGTTGTGGGATTGAGGGAGCTGTTAGGTGGCCGTGGCGGGGGTTGGTTTATGATTGCTAGAACCCGTAAGTTCTGTTGAAAGAAGGCGTAATGTTTAACAGGTTGTGCAGGGGTTTGGTCTTGAATAATCCCGAGTTTGATCAGGGAAAGATTTTATAAGGGTATTATTGGGAAATTATGGGGGATTGAGGTCGCAGAAATTTAGGGGATGAGGGGAGTTGTTTAATTAGAGAGATTGCTGATGTTGTGCAGATGATGTTGGGATTTGTAAAATGTTTAGTAGTGTTTGGTAGTGTGAATAAAGAGACGAGTGTTTATTTTGAGGTTTTGGGGAGTGGGGGAATGCGGAGAAAATGGTAGATTTGGAGTGGGGAGTTGGGTTTTTTGTGAGATTGAGGGCCAAATTGTGCTGTTTTGGTTGATTGTTGGATATAGTTAAGTTGTTGAAGCGTTTGGGTTCGTGTCAATAAAAAGAGGTGCGTTATTCAATATATTTACTGAAGGTTTATGGAGGGCTTGGTGGTGAATGGGGAGATTGAGGGTGCGGGATTTAGGGATGGAGGGAGTTGTGCGATGGTGAATTTTGTGTATGGCTAGGAAGTTTTGATGTTGTTTGTATGCGTTTTGGATTATTGGTGCGTAATTTGAAGTAGTGCCTTGAAAGAAAGAGAGTGTCTTATAGTTGAGGGGTTTGGGAAGTGGGGGGGTGACGAGAATTTAGGGGATGTGCAGGGGTGGGACGGTGGGGGGTTTGGGATTTTGTGTGATTGAAGCAAGGATTTTTGAGTTGTTTGTTGATATTGTGTTTCATTGTGAGGGTATATAGGGTAGTGTGAATGCCAGACGAGTGAGAAGTATGAAGGGTTTTGGGGGTGATTGGGGGGTGATTGAAGTAGGATTTAGGGGGATGTGCGTGTGAGTTGGGATATTTTTGTGTTATTTATCAAGTTGTGATGTTGTTTGTTGGCGTTATGAATTTATTGGTGAGGGTTTGTGTAGTTGAATGAAAGAAGAGTGTGATATTGAAGGGTTTTGGGGGGTAAGTTGAGGGTGGGATTGACGTGAAGATTTAGGGGGGGGAGTTGAGGGGGGTTGGGATTTTTTTTGTGTTATTGAGAAAGTTGTGATATTGGTTGTTGGAGTATTGTTTAGTTTGTGAGGTTTGGTAGTGTGAATAAATAAGAGTGTGTATTTTGAAGGGTTTTGGTGATTGTGGGATGGGGGGTTAGAGGATATTTTAAGGGGAGATGTAGATTGGGGGAGGTTGGTGTTTTGTGTGATTGAGACAGGTTGAGATATTGTTTGTTGGAGTTTTGTTTAGTTGGTGAGTTTGGGTAGTGGTGAATAAAAAAAGGAGGTATGTATTTTGAATGGTTTTGGGGAGTGGGGGGGGGGTTTGTGGGGAGATTTAGGGGTGAGTGGAGGGGGAGTTGGGGGTTTTATTGTGTTATTGAGAAAATTGTATGGTTTTGGTTGTAGGCAATTTTTTGTAGTTGGTAGATGGGGTAAGAGGAATAAAGAAGAGTGATAGGGAAGGATTTGAAAGTTTTGGGGGGAGTGGGGGGGGGGATTGAGGGAGGTTTTAGGGGGAGGTGGAGGAGGGAGTTGGGTTTTTTGTGTTATTAGAGAAATTGGTGATGTTGTTTGTTGATTTTTGTTTAGTTGGTGAGGGGGTTTGGGTATGGGTGAATTAAATAAGAGTGTTATTTGAAGGGTTTTGGGGGAGTGGGTTGGAGTAGGTTTTAGTGAATTTAGGGGAGGTGGAGGGGAGTTGTGGTGTTTTGTGTTATTGAAGAAATGGTGAATTATTTTTGATTGGAGGTTTAATTTGTTATGGTTGGTGTGTTTGGTAAGGTGTGAATTAATAAAGAGGGTTGTATTTTTGAAGGGTTTTGGGGAGATGGGGGGGTTTGAGGAGATTTAGGATGGGGGATGGAGGGGGAGTTTGGGTGATTTTGTGTTGGGATTGGTAAGAAAGTTGTGATGTTGTTTTGTTGGGAGTTTATGGTATTAGTTGGTGAGGGGTTTGGGTAGTTGGATTGAAAGAAGAGAGTGTGTATTTTGAAGGGTTTTTTGGGGTTGGGGGGTTTTGGGGAGATTTTGGGGGGAGTGGAGGGAGGTTGGGTGGTTTTGTGTTATTTGAGAAAGTTGTGGATGTTAGTGTGTTGGATTTTGTTTTATTATGAAGGGGTTTGGTAGGGGTAAAAGTTAAGATTGAAGTGGATTTTTGAATGGTTTTGGGGAATGGGGGGGATTGAGGGAGATTTATCTAGGATTTGTGATGGAGGGGAGAGTTGGGGGTTTTTGTGGTTATTGGAGATTAGAAGGTGGATAATTGTTTGTTGAGATTTTGTTTATAGTTGGTGCGAGGTTTGGGTAGTGTTGAATAATTATAGTGTATGGTATTTTGAAAGGGTTTTGGGGGAGTGGGGGGGGGATTGTAAGATGTAGGGGGGGGGGGAGGGATAGGATGGGATTGGGGGTGGGTTTATGTTGTGATTGAAGGAAAGTTGTGAATATTGTTTGTTGGGGTTTTGTTTAGTTGGTGGATTTGGTAGTTGTGAATGAAAGAATAGTGTGTATTTTGAAGGGTTTTGGGAGGTGGGGGGGATTGAATTGGAAGAATTTTTATGGGAGGGTGAGGATGTAGTTGGGTTTTTTTGTGTTATTGAGAAAGTTGTGATATTGTTTGTTTTGTGAGTTTTGTTTATTTGTAGGGTATGGGTAGTTGAAGTATAAAAAGAGTGTGGTATTTTAAAGGTTTTTTTGGGGAGTGGGGGGGGGGTTTGAGGAAGATTTTTAAGGGGATGGATGGAGTTGGGTGTTTTTGTTGATTGAGAAAGTTGTGATATGTTTGTTGGGTTTTGTTTATTGGTGAGGGGGGGGTTTGGGTAGTTGAATAAAGAAGAGGTGTTTATTTTGAAGTGTTTTGGTGGATATGGTTGTAGGGGGTTTAGGGGAAGAATTTAGGGGAGGGGTGGAGGGGAGGGATTGGGTGTTTTGGGTTTGATTGAGAAAAGGGTGTTATATTGGTTTGTTGGATTTTTTTAGTTGGTAGTTTGGGTAGTATTTGAATAAAAGAGAGTGTTAGTTTGAAAGGGTATTGGGGGAGTGGGGGGGGATTTTGGAGATTTAGAGGTGGAGGGGTGGAGGTGTAGTTGGGGAGTTTGTGTTATTGAGAAAGTTGTGATTATTTGTTTTTTGATTTTGTTTAGTTGGTGAGGTTTTTAGTGTTGAATGATTAAAGGAATAGGGTGTGTATTTTGAATGTTTTTTGGGTAAGAGGGTGGGGGGGTTTTAGGGAGATTAGGTGAGTGGAGGGGAGGTTGGGGGGGGTTTTTGGTGTATTGAAGAGAAAGTTGTTGATAATTTTTGTTGGATTTTGTTTTATTGGTTAAGTTTGGTGTAGTGTGAATAAAAATATATGTTTCATTTTGGTGAAGGGTTTTGGGGGGAGGGGAAGGGGGGGTTTTGGGGGGAATATTTGGAGTGGAGTGGGATTTGTTTTTGTGTAATTGGAGAAAGTTGTCTTTTGTGTTTGTTGAGATTTTGTTTATGTTGAGAGTTGGGGTATAGTTGAATAGGGAAGAGTTAGGATAGTGGAGAGATTTTGAAAGGTTTTGGGGGGATGGGGTGGTGGGGTTTGAGAGGGAGATTTAGGGTGATGGAGGGGGGGAGGTTGGTGTTTTTGTGGGATTGAGGAAAGTTGTGATATTGTTTGTTGAGTTTGTTTAGGTTGTGAGGGGGGTTGGTAGTTCGAATTAGAATGAGTGTTTATTTTGAAGGGTTTTGGGGGAATGGGGGGGGGTTTTAGGAGATATTTAGGGTGGTATGGAGGGGGATTGGTGTGGTTTTTGTGTTATTGATAAAGTTAGTGATGTTGTTTGTATGGGAGTTTTGTTTTATTGAAGAGTTTGGTAGAGTATTAATGATTTAGGATTAGGGAGTGAGGATTTGGAAAGTTGTTTGGGGGAGTGGGGATTGGGGGGATTGAGGGAGTTTGGGGATTGGAGGTGGAGGTATTGGGGGGTTGGTTTTTTGTGTGATTGAGAAAGTTGTGAATATTGTTTGTTGAGTTTTGTGTGTGGTGAGTGTATTGGTAGTTGTAATAAAAAGAAGTGTGTATTTTGAAGGGGTTTTTGGGATTGGGGGGGAGGGGGAGTTTGGAGAGATTTAGGGAGGGTGGAGGGGGGAGGGGGGGGTGTTTATGTGTATTGAGAAATTGTGATTTGTTTTGTTGATTTTGTTTAGTTGATGAGGTTTGGTTAGTAGAAGAGTTAGGATAGGGAGAGATTTAAGGTTTTGGAGAGGGGGGGTTGGGGGGAATTTAGGAGGTGGGAGAGGGGTTGGTTTTTTTGTATTGGAAAGTTTGATATTGTTTGTTTTATTTTGTTTATTGTGAGGGGGTTGTAGTTGAATGAGAAGATTGTTATTTTGAAGTTTGGAGGTTGGGGGGGTTTTTGGGAGATTAGGGGGGATGGAGGGGGGATTGTTTTTGTGTGTATTTGAGAAAGTTTGTGATAGTTGTTATGTTGGATTTTGTTAAGTGGATGATTTGGGTAAGAGTAGATAAGGTAGTTAGATATGAGGGGGAGAGTTGGAAAGGGTTTTGGGGAGTTTTTGGGGGGTGGGGTTTGGGGGGGATATGTAGGGGGAGGTGGAGGGGGGGGGATTGGTTTTTGGTAGTGAAGAGAATTGTGATATGTTTGTTGATTTTGTATAGTTGGGTGATTTGGTAGAGTGAATTAAAGGAAAAGAGTGTGTATTTTGAAGGGTTTTTGTGGGGATTGGGGGGGGTTTTAGGGAGATTTAGGGATGGAGGGTGATGAGGATTGGGTGTTTGTGTTTGGGTTGTTTTTGTTGGATGAGAAAGTTGTGATATTGTTTGTTGGGAGTTTGTTTTTTGGTGAGTTTGGGTTATTTTGAGAATGAATAAAGAGTGTTTATTTTGAAGGTTTTTTTGGGGGAAATGGGGGGGGGGGGGTTTTAGAGAATTTAGGGGAATGGGTGAGGGATTTGGGTGGTTTTTGTGTGGGGATTGATAAAGGTTGTATATTGTTGTTGAGTTGGTATTGTTTATTGTTGAGTTTGGGTAGTGTGAATAAAGAAGAGTATGTATTTTGGAAGGGTTTTGGGGGAATGGGGGGGGGGGATTTGAGGGAGATTTAGGGATGGAAGGGGAAGGTTGGGTTTTGTGTTATTGAGAATTTGTGATGTTGTTTTTTGGGAGTTTTTTTGTAGTTGTGAGTTGGTAGAGTAGGGAAGGGAGGTTAGGATTAGGGAAGATGGATTTTGAAAGTTTTTGGGGGGTTGGGGGGATTGAGGAGATTTAGGGGGAATGGTAGGGGGAGGTTGGTTATTGTGTGATTGAGAAAGTTTGATGATTGTTTGTTGATTTTTGTTTTAGGGTTGGTGATTGTATGTGAATAAATAAAGTTGTGTTTTGAAGGTTTTGGTGTGGGGAGTTTTTAGGGGGATTGAGAATTTAGGAGGATGGAGGGGAGGTTGGGGTTTTTGTGTATTTTAGTAGTATTGAGAAAGGGTGTGATAAAGTTGTTGTTGAGTTTTGTGTTAAGGGTGAGTTTGGAGTAGTTGAATGAAAAGTAGTGATGTATTTTTAAGGGTTTTGGGGAGTGGGGGGGGTTTGGGAGTTTTTGGGGAGGGTTGAGGGGGGGAGGGTTGGTGTTTTGTGTATTAAGAAAGTTGTGATGTTGTTTGTTGATTTGTTTAGTTGATGAGTTTGGTAGAGGTAGGGGAAAGTTATGATAGGAAGGAAGATGTGTATTTTGAAAGGTTTTGGGGGTAGAATTGAGGTTGGGGTTTGGGGAAGGATTAGGAGTGGATGAGGGGAGTTGGGTTTTTTGTGTTATTGAGAAAGGTTGTGATATGTTTGTTGGATTTTGTTTTAATTGGTTGAGTTTGGGTAGTTGAATGAAAAAGAGGTTGGATTGTTTTATTTTTAAGGGTTTTTGGGATTTGGGTGGGGGTTTTGTAAGATTTGGGTGGAGTGGAGGGTGAGTTGGGGATTTTTGTGTGGATTGAGAAATTGTGATGTTGTATTGTTTGGATTTTGTTTAGTTGGTGGAGGTTTGGTAGTGTGAATAAAAGAATAGTGTTGTATTTTGAAAGGGTTTTTGGGGGAAGGGTTGGGGGGGTTTGGAGGGGTAGATTTGATGGGAGGGATGGATTGGGAGGTTGGGTTTATATTGTGTGATTAGAAGAAAGGGGTGATATTTTTAGTTGAGTTTATTAGGTGTTAGGGTATGGTGAGTTTGGGTATAGGAAGGAGTTTGATAGGAGGAGTGTATTTTGAAAGGTTTTGGGAGGTGTGGGGGAGTGGGGGGTTTTGGGGGAGAGATTTGGGAGGGGTGGAGGGGAGGTTGGTTTTGTTTGATGTGAGTGGAAAGTTTGTATGTTTTTTGTTGTGGAATTTTGTTTTATGGTAGGGGGGTTTGGGTAGTTGGATGAAAGAAGAGGTGTGTATTTTGAAGGGGTTGGGGAGTGGTGGTGGATGTTTGGGGATATTGGTTGGAGTTTAGGGGGAGTTTTGTTTTTTTTGATTGAGACAGGTTGTGATTATGTTTTTTTGACGTTTTTTAATAATGAGGAGTTGGTTAGTTGAGTGAAGAATTTAGGATAGTTAATGATTTTGAAAAGTTTTGGGGAGTGGGTTGTTTTGGGGGAGGTATTGACTAGATTTTGGAAGTGGATGGAGGGAGGGTTTGGTTTATTTTGATATTAGAGAAAGTTGTGATTATTGTTTGTTTGATTTTGGTTTAGTTTGTTTAAGTTTGGGTAGTGTGGAATAAGAAAGAGATGTGTTATTTTAAATGGTTTTGGGGAGTGGGGGGGGTTTGAGATTTAAGTGAGGAGTGGATGGGGAGTTGGTTGAGTTTTTTTAGATTATAATTGTTGATATTTGTTTGTAGGGTTATTGTTTTATTGGTTAGGGTTGGGTAGTTTGAATAAAAAGAGGTGTGTATTTTGAAGGTTTTTGGGGGGGGATTGGTGGGTGGGTTTGGGGGGAGATTTAGGTGGATGAGGTGGAGGTTGGGTAGTTTGTTTGTGGATTGAATAAAGTTGTTATATTGTATGTTTGGGATTTTGTTAGTATTGGTTGGAGTATGGGTATGTGAATAAAAAGATGTGTTTATTTTGAGGGTTTGTGAGGGAATGGGGTGGTTTGAGGGGGCAATTTTAGGGGGAGTGGAGGTGAGGATTGGGGGGGTGGTTTTTTGTGTATTGAGAAAATTTGTTATATTGGTTGTTTGGATTTTGTTTATTGTTAGTTTTGGTAGTTGAATGAAGAAGATGGTGTGATTTTTAATTGTTTTTTGTATTGGGGGGAGGATTTAGAAGAATTTTAGGGGATGAGGGGAGGGAGGTTTGGGTTTTTTGTGTTATTGAGAGAAAGTTGTGAATATTGTTTGTTGAGTTTTGTTTAGTTGTGAGGTTTGTGTAGTTTTGAATAAGAAAGAAGGGTGTGTATTTTGAATGGGTTTTGGGAGTGGGGGTGGTTTTGGGATTGAGAGATTTAAGGGGGGATTTGAGGGGAGGGGGGAGTTGGGGGTTGTTTTTTGTTGATTGAGATGAGAAATTGAATGTTGTGTTGTTTGAGTTTTGTAAGGTTTGGTGAGTTTGGTAGTGAGTTGAATAAAAAGAGTGTGTATTTTGAATGGTTTTGGGTGTATTGTGGGGGTTTTTAGGAGAATTTGGGGGATGGGTGAGTGGGATTTTGTGTTTGTTGTGTTATTAGTGTGATAAATTGTGATGTTGTTTGTTGATTTTGTTAGTAATTGAGTTTTGTAGGTAGGGAAATTAAGAATAGGGAGATATTTATAAAGTTAATGGTAGTTTTGTGGATTTTGTAGATAGTGTGAGTTTAGTGTATATTTGTTATTGTTTGATAGGAGAGAAATTGTATTTTTTTTTTTTGGAGTATTTATAGTTTGGTTAGTTTGGAATTTTGATATGAAAACTAGATAGTATTTTTGAAAGGTGTTATGTTGAGGATGGAGTGTGGGGTTTTGGGGGAGAATTTAGGTTGGATGTAGGATGGGGAGTTGTATTGGTTTGTGATTGATAAATTGTGATTTATTTGTTTGATATATTTTTAGTTATAGTAGTTATTTAGGTAGGTGAAAGTATATAGAAGTGGATTTTGAAGGTTTTTGGGGGAGTGGGGGGTTTGTGGATTAAAGATTTAGGGATGGAGGGGGAGTTGGGGGGGTTTTGTTTTTTAATTTATAAAGTTGAGATATTGTTTGTATGGATTTTGTTTATTGGTAGTTTGGTATAGTTAGAAAAGTGTATGATGAAAATAGGATGTGTATATTAAAGGGGTTTTGTGGAGTTGGGGGTGGTTTTGAAGGAAGAATTTAAGGATTGGATGGGATTGTTGTTTTGTGGTGATTGAGAAATTGTGGATTGTTATGTTGTTTGTTGGTTTTGTTTAGTTGGTATATTGGGTAGTGTGAATAAATGAAGAGTGTGTATTTTTAATGTTTTGGTGAGTGTGTGTGTTTTGGGGGGAGATTTTATAGGATGGAAGTGGAGGGAGTTGTGGGGTTTTTGTGATGGAGTATAAATTGTGAATATTGTTTGTTGGAGTTTTGTTTTATGGTTGAATATGGGTAGTGTGAATAAGAATAGTTGTGTTATTTTAAAGTGTGTTTTTGGGGAGTGGTGGGGGGATTGGGTAGATTTAATGGGAGGGAATGGGGAATTGGGTGTTTGGTGTGATTGAGAAAAGGTTGTTATATTGTTTTTTTGGGTTTTGTTTATTGGTGAGGTTTGGGGTATGTTTAATAAAAGAAGATTTGTATTTTGAAGGTTTATGGGGAGTGGGGGGGTTTTATGAAAAGATTAGGGATGAGTGGAGGGAGTTGGTGTTTTTGAGTGTATTGATCAATTGTGATTATTGTTTGTTGGAGTTTTGTTTAGGGATTGGTGAGGGGTTTGGGTAGTTGAATAAAGAATAGAGGGGGGGTGTATTTTGAAGGGTTTTGGATTAGTGGGGGGGTTTGGGGGAGATTTAGGGGATGGAGGGGGGCGGTTGTGTGGGTATTTTTGTGTAGAATGAGAAATTGTGAATATTGGTTAGTGTGATTTTTAGTTTAGTTGTTTGTGAGTTTTGGGGGTAGTTGAATAAAAGAGAGTGTGTATTATGAAGGTTTTGGGAGTGTGTGGGTTTGGATTGGGGGGAATTAGGGATGGAGGGGGGGGAGTTGGGTTTTTGTTGTGGATTGAGGAATTGTGATGTTGTTTGTTGGAGTTTTGTTTAGGGTTGGTTTAGTTTTGGTAGTGGAATTGAATGACTGAGAAAAGATTTGTATTTTGAGGAAGGGTTTTGGGGGGGGGGAGTGGGGGGGTGTTTTGGGAGATTTGGGGGAGGTGGAGGAGTTGGGTTTTTGTGTGATTGAGAAATTGTGATGTTGTTTGTTGAGTTTTGTTATTATTGAAGTATTGGTAGGGGTAGGGGGAATAAAGGGAGTTAGGATAGGAAGATTTGAAAGGTTTGTGGGGGATTTGGGGGGGGTTTGGGGGAGATTAGGGGAAAGGGGTGGAGGGGGATTGGGGGTTTTGTGTGTATTGAGAAATTGTGATATGTTGTTGGGATTAGTTGTGTTAGTTGTGGATTTGGGTAGTGTGAATAAGAAGAGTGTGTATTTTTGGAAGGGTTTTGGGGGAGTGGGGGGGTTTGAGGGGAAATTTAAGGGAGTGGATTGTGAGTTGTGTTTTTGTGTATTGATAAAGTTGTTGATGATTGTTTTGTTGGGTTTTGTTTAGTTGGTGAGTTTTGGTCGATGTGAATAAAAAGATGTTTATTTTAAGGGGTTTTGTGGATTGGGGGGGTTTGAGGTAGATTTAGGGGAATGAGGGAGGGTTGGTTGTTTGTGTGAGTGAGAAAGTTGTGATATTGTTTGTTTGATTTGTTTGATTGGTTGAATGGTTAGTGGTGAATAAAAAGAGTGTGTATTTTAAGGTGTTTGGATGGGGGGTTTGGGGGGGAGTGAGAGAATTAAGGGAGTGATTGGATTGGTGTATGTGTTATTGAGAAATTGTTGATATTGTTGTGGGTTTTGTTTAGTGGTGAGGTTTGGTTATTGTGAATAAGAAGAGGTGTTTATTTTGAAGGGTTTTGGGGGGGGGAGGTGGGGGAGGTTTTTAGGGGGAGATTAGAGATGGAGGGGGATTGGGGGGTTTTTGTGAGGATTGAGAAAGTTGTGATATTGTTTGTTGAGTTTTTTTAGGTGTGAGTTTTGTAAGTGAATAAAGAAGAGATGTTTATTTTTAAGGGTTTATGGAGTTGATGTTTGTTTGGGGATATTTAGGGGGAGTTGAGGGGGATTGGGTGTTTTGTTTATTTAGAAAGATGTTAGTATTTTGTAGTGGATTTTTTTTATGGTGAGTTTGTTAGTGTGGATAAAAAGTGAATGAATATTGTATTTTAAGGTGGTTTTGGGAGGTTGGGTGGGGTTGGAGGAGATTTAGTGGGGAGTGGAGGGGGTAGTTGGGTTTTTTTGTTGATTTATAAATTGTTATATGTTGTTTTTTGAAGTTTTGTAAAAGTTTGGTGAGTTTGTGGTATGAGAATGAAAAAGAGTGTGTATTTTTAAGGTTTTGGGGGAGTTTGGGGGGGGGGTTTTAGGAGAATTAGGGAGGAGTGGAGGTGAGTGTGGTGTTTGTGTTATTTATAAAGTTTGTTATGTTTGTTTTTTGAGTTGGATATTGTTTAGTTGATGAGTTTGGTTGTTAGATAGGGAAGGGAAGTGTAGGATTAGGGAGAGATTTGAAAGTTTGGGGGGGGAGTGGTTGGGGTTTGGGAGATTTAGGGGGAGTGGAGGGGGGAATATGGTTTTTGTTTGTATTGAGAAAGTTTTGATGTTGTTTGGTATGATTTTTGTTTATTGGTTGATTTGGTATGTGAATGGGAGAAGAGTTTGTATTTGGAAAGTGTTTTGGAAGATGGTGGGTTTTAGGTAAGATTTAGGGGGGGGGAGGGGTGGAGGGATGTTTGGGTTTTTGTGTTATTGAGAAATTGGATGTTGTTGTGTTGATTTTTTTTAGTTGAAGTTTTGGTAGATAGGTAATAGGTTAGGAATAGGGAAGTGTATTTGGAAAAGGTTTTTGGGATGGGGGGGGATTGAGGAGGGGGTTTGGGGATGGAGGGGGGGAGTTGGGTTTTGTGTATTGAGAAATTGGTTGATATTGTTTGTTTAGTTTGGTTTGGTTTGTGAGTTTGGGTAGTGGTGAATGAAAGAATATTTGTATTTTAAAGGTTTTTTTGGGATGGGGGGAGTGGGGGGTTTGGGAGATTAAGGGGAGGTGGATGGGGGGAGTGAGTGGTGTTTAGTTGATTGAATATACTAAAGTGTGATGTTTTTTGTTGGAGTTTTGTTTAGTTATGAGGTTTGGTAGATAGGGAAAGTTAGGATAGGAAAGGATTTGAAAGGTTTTGGGGGGGAGGTGGTGGGTTTTGGGAGATTTAGTGAGTGGAGGGAGGAATTGGTTTGTTGTTTGATTGAGAAAAGTTTGTGATATTGTTTTGTTGAGTTTTGTTTATTGTTAGGTGGTATTTGAATGGAAAGAGGTTTATTTTTTGAAGGGTTTTGGGGGGGGAGTGGGGGGTTTTAGAGATTTAAGGATGGAGGGATTTGTTTTTGGTGTATTGATAAATTGTGATTTGGTTTTGTTGATTTGTTTAGGAGATTTGGGTAGATAGTAAAGTTAGGATAGAGAGGATTGAAAGTTTTGGGAGGGATGGGGTTTTGGAGATTTAGGGGGATGTGATGGATTGGGTTTTGTATTGAGAAATTGTGATTTTGTTTGTTTATTGTTTTAGTTGGTAGTTAAAGAAAAATGGGTAGAGAGAAAGAGAAATAAAGATAAGATAGAAAAAATAGTATATAGAAAAAAAATAAGTAAGAAAATAATAAAAGGAAAAAAAAATGAATAAGAAGATAAGTTATTTTGAAGGGTTTTGGGATGGGGGGGGTATAGGGGAGATTTTAGGTGGTGAGGAGAGTTAAAGGCCGGGGTGAGTTTTTTGTGCATGTTTGCGGTAGGGAGAAGTTGGTGATAGGTGTAGTAGTTGGGAGTGTGGGTTATTGGTGAGTAAATGGGGTTTATGGGTGTCAGTTGATATTTTTGAATTAAGATGTGTATTTTGAAGGTTTTTTGAGTGCGGGGGTGCGTTTTAGAAGATGTTGGAGGGGTGGGAGATGGTTGTTGTTGGTTGATTAGTGTGGATGAGAAGGTTTGGGATATTGGATGTTGGAATTTTTGATTTAGTAGGTGAGATTTGAGGGGTTATTGAAAAAGATATGTTTTTTGAATTTAAGAGGTTTTTTTGGGGGTGGGAGTAGAGTAGTGATTTAGGGAGTGTTGGAGTGGGAGTTGGGTTTTTGTGTGATTGAGAAATTTAAAGTGTGATGTTGTTAGTGTGGATTTTTGCATTGTGGTGATATTGGGTAATTTATTGGATTTTGTTGAGGATTAGGGGTGTATTGGGATTTTTTATTTTTAGGGGTTATGGGGAGTGTGGTAAGGAGAGTATTTGATTAGTGGATGTTTTAGAGGGGAAGGTGGGATGTTGGGGGGTTTGTTGTGTTGATTGAGAAGTGTGCGAGGAGATGTTGAATTTATTGAATTTAGGTGTAAGGGGTTTGGGGTTATTTGAATTTAAGGGGTGTATGTTGGGGTTTATGGGGAAAGTGAGTTTTAGGTGATGTTGGAGGGGGGGTGGAATGGGGGGTGGTGTTGGAGTAATTGAAGTGTTGGGATATTTGAGATTATTAATTAGGATTGTGTAATGGATTTTGGTGAATTTGAGTGGTTTGGGGTAGGGGTGTGAGGTGAAGTGAGTTGTTAGGGATTGTGGAGGGTGGGGAAATGGTGGTGGTGGTGTGATTGGGAGTGTGGGAGATTTATTTTATTGAATTTTAGGGTTAATGAGATTTTTTTGGAATTAAGGGGTTTGTGTGGTTGAAATTAAGGTTGAGTGTTAGGGAGGATTTGGAGGGGTGGGGAAGATGTGTGAGTGGTTGATTGTTTATGTTTGAGTGTGGATGAGATGTGAATTTATTGAAATTAGTTGAGTATGATTTGATTTTGTTTGATAGTTTAAGGGGTGTTTGGGTGGTGTTAATGAAGGTGAGTATTAGGGATGTTGGAGCGTGGTGTGTCAATGTTTGTTATGTTATTAGAGATTATTTTGGTGAAATTTGAGTTTTATTGAAGTTAGGGGTGTTATGGATTTATTTTAATGAATTAGATGGATTAGGTGTTGTCATTAGGGAGGTTTATTGTTAGTGAATGTAGTAGGTTGGGTTTTCGAAATATGTATTTTTGATATTAGTTTGAATGATTGGAGATTTGATTTTAGTTTAGGAGATGTAGGGGTTTGAGAGGGTGGATGGTTTTGAGATTTAAGGGGTTTCTGTGAGGGTGTAATTATGGTGAGTGTTTAGGGAGTGTTGGAGGTGGGGGAGATGTTGGGAGTGTGTGTTGATTTTGGGGATTTGTTGGATGTTTGAGAGGATTAATTGAATTAGGTTGAATTTATGGGTTATGTGGATTTTTTTGAAGATTTTGTGAGTTTAGGGTTGGGGTTAGTTAAAAGGAGAGGGTATGTTGTTAGGGAGTGTGGAGTGTGAGGATAGGGATGTCTGGGTGGTGAGTGATGGATGTGAGTTGTGGGAGAATTTGATTATGAGGATTTAGGGGTTAAATTGGGATTTTTTTAGATTTCATGGTTTGTGGGGTGGAGTAATGAGATGAGTATTAGGAGTGTTGAGAGGGGTGGGGAAGATGGTGGGTGGAATGTTTTTAGTTGGGAGTGTGGTGATATTTGGTAATTTAGTTGAGATTATGGGTTTAGGGGTGATTTTTTGTGAATTTAATGGGTTTTGTTGTGTGATTAGGGTGGTGAGTGTTAGGTAGTGTTGGAGGGTTGGGGAAGGAGATGGTTTGTGGTGTGAGTTTGGATGTGGTATTTGGTTGGAGATTGGAATTTAATTGAAGGTTGTATGGGGTGTATTGGCATTTTTTTGAATTTAGGGTTGGTGGAGGTTTAGTGATAAGTGAGTGTTAGGGATGGTGTAGGGTGGGGAATTGTGGTGTAGTTTGTGTAGTTGTGAGTGTGGGGAGATCTGATTTTAGTTGAATTAAGGGGTTAAGTGGATATTTTGAGGTTAATTTAAGGGGTATTTGTGGGGGGTGAAGGTAAGGTAAGAGTAGGGGTGGTTATGGATGTGTTGGATGGGGTGGGAATGATTGGTTGAGTGGTGTGATTGATTGTGGATTGTGGGGGAGATTTGAAATTTAGTTGAGGGGATTGAGGGGGTGTAAGTTGATTTTTTTGAGGATTAAATAATGGGGTTTGTGGGGGGGTGTGATAAGGTAGGAGGGTTAGTTTAGGGAGTGTTGGAGGGTGGGGAATGTTGGGTGGGGTGTGAGATGTGGGAGTGTGGGGAGATTTGAGATTTTAGTTGAATTTAGGGGTAATGGGATTTTTTTGTAGATTAAGGGTTTTGGGGTTATTAGGTTAGGGAGGAAAATAGGGGAGTGTTAGGGAGGTTTGGAGGGGTGGGGAATGTGGGTGGTTGATGTATTGGAGTGTGGGAGAGTGTGGGGAGATATTGAATTATTGAATTAAGGGGGGTGGTAAGTTGGATTTGTATGGTATTTAAGGGTTTGTGGGGGGTGTGAATAAAGGTGAGTGTTAGGGATGTTTTAGTGTGGGATGTGTGGGGATATGGGTGGTGTGTGGATTGAAGTGTGGGGAGATTGAGATTATAGTTGAATTTATGGGTTAATTGGGATTATTTGTTAGAAATAAGGGGTTATGGGTTTAGGTTAGGTGGGTAGGGGATGAGTGTGTAGGAGGTGTTGGAGGGGTGGGAGGAGATGAGTGGAGTGGTGTGTGGATTGTTGGGAGTGTGGGAGATATTTGATTTTATTAAGGATTTAGGGGGTTAAGTGGATTTTGTTTAATTAAGGGGTTGTGTTAGGGGTGTGAAATGTAAAGTGGAGTGTTAGGGAAGTGTTGGAGGGTGGGAGGATGGTTGAGTGTAGTGATGTTGATTGTGGGATTGTGGGGAGATTTGAATTTGTGGTAATTTTAGGGGGTTTAGGGATTTTGTTTGAGATTTAAGGGGTTGGGGTTAGGTTTATTGAGATAGAATTGTTGGTTAGGAGTGGGGGTGGGGAATGGTGGGTGGTGGTGTGATTGGATTGGATTGTGGGAATTTGAGTTTTAGTTGAGGATTTAGGGATTAATGGGGATTTTTTTTGAGGATTTAGAGAGAGGGGGTTTGTGGGGAGTGTAGTGTGAGTGGAGAGGTGATGTGTTAGGGAATGTTGAGGAGGTGGTGAGGATTGTGGGTGGATGTGGATGTGGAGTTGGAGTGTTGGGGAAATTTGAAGATGTTAGGTTGAATTTATGGGTGTAATGGGGAGGATTTTTTGAATTTAAGGGTTTTGGGGGGGTGTTAATAGAAAGTGAGTGTTAGGGTAGTGTTGGAGGGTGGGGAATGGGGGTTGGGTGATTGATTGGGAGTTTGGGGAGATGATAGGGAATATTGATTTTAGTTGAATTTAGGGGTTAATGGGATTTTTTTGAGGGGATTTAAGGGGTTTTGTGTGGAGGTGTGTATGGAGTAAGTGAGTTTAGGAGGTATTGACGGGGTGGGGAAATGTGGGTATGGTGTTGGAATTATGTGATTGTGGGGAGATTTGAAGTTAGTTGGGATTTATTGAATTGAGGTTATTGGATTTTTTGAATTTAAGGGGTTTGTGGGGGGTGTAAGGGAGGTATAGTGTTAGGGTAGGTGTTGGAGGTGGGAAGGTGGGTGGGTGTGAAAGTTGGAGTGTGGGGAGATTATGATTTTAGTTGAATTTAGGTGATTGGAATTTGGGATTTTTTAATTTAAGGGGTATTGGGGGTTATGATTGAGTTGTGTTAGGGATGTTGGAGTGGTGGGAGATGGTGGGTGGTGGTGTGGATAGTGGAGTGGGTGGAGAATGGTGATTTATTGAATTTAGGTTAAGGATTACTTTTATGACTACATATCATCTAAGGGGTTTTTGGGGGTGTAAGTAAGGTGAGTGGTTATGGGAGGGTGTTGGAGGGTGGGGAATGTCGAGATGGTGATGTTGATTGTGGTATTGATTGTGAGAGTTGGGGAGATTATGAGATTTAGTTGAATTTAGGTGGTGTATGGTGGAGTTCTTTTTTGAGATTAGGAAGGTTTTGGGGGGGGTTAAGAAGTAATGTGTGGTTAGGGAAGTGTTGGAGGTGGGATAATGGTTGGTGGGGGTGTGGAATTGTGAATTGTGTGAGATTGGTGATTTTATTGAGATTTAGGGGGGTTAATTGGATTATGTTGGTGGGGGGGGAAATGTTATTGAGGTTTTGTGGGAGTGTGATGAGGATGTTGTGTTTGAGGTGTGAGGGTGGGAGATTGTGGGTGGTGTTGGATGTAGAGTGTTGGGAGTTTGGAATTTTTTTGAAGTTAGGGGGTGTAATGGGATTTTTTGGTGTTAGGGGGTTGTTTGGAGTGTAATGAAGAGGGGGGTGAAAAATAGGGAGTGTTTAGGATGTTGGAAGGGGTGGGGAGATTTTGGTGGTTTGATTGGGATGTGGAGTTGGGAAATTGGAATTTAGGGGATTTAAATTTAGGGGTTAATGGGGTGATTTTTTGAGGAGTTTAAGGGGTTTATGGTGGGGTGTAATAAGTGGTGAGTGTTATGGAGTGTTGGAGGGTGGGGGAGATGGTGGGGGTGGTGTGTTGGATGTGGAGTGTGGGGAGATTGAATTGATTGTTATTTAGGGGGTTAATGATGGGTTTTTTTGAAATTTAAGGGGTTTTTGGGGGGTGTGAATGAAAGTGAGTGGTTAGGGATGGTTTGGAGGGGTGGAGATATATTTGAGTGGAGTGTGTTAGTTTTGATTGTGGGGAGATTTGAATTATTGAGAATTTAGTTGAGATGTAAGGGGTGTGTGTGGATTTTTGTGAATTTAAGGGTGTTTGTGGGTGTGAAGGAGGTATGTTTGAGGAGAGGTGTTGGAGGGGGTGGGGAGGATGGTTGGTGGGGGGGTTGAATTGGAGTGTGGGAGATTTGGAGATTTAGTATTGAGATTTAGGGTTAAGGGTGGATTTTTTTGAATTTAAGGGGTTTGGGGGGGGGGGTGTGTAAAGGGAAGGGTGAGTGTTACGGAGTGTTGGAGGGGTGGGAGGATTGTGGGTGGTGTGTGGAGGTGTGGGGGAGTGTGGGGAGATTTGGAGGGGATTTTATTGAGATTTAGGTGTTAATGGGATTTTTTTTGGATTTAAGTGGGTTTTGGGGGTGTGAAAAGGGGTGAGTGATGTTAGGATGTTGGAGGGTGGGAGATGGTGGTGTGTTGAGTGGATTGGAGTGTGGGGAATGGAGATTTTGATTTGAGGTTGAAATTTAGGGGTTAGAGGGATTTTTTTGAATTTAAGGGTTTTGGGGTGTTAGGGAGTAGGTTGAGTGTTAGGGAGTGTTAGAAGGGTGGGAATGATGTTTGGGTGGTGTGAGGAGTTGGAGTGTGGGGATGATTGAGATTATTGAGATTAAGGGGTTAATGGGATTTTTTGAGATTTAAGGGGTTTGGGTGGGGGTAATGAAGGAGGGAGTGATGTTATGGATGTTGGAGGGGTGGGGAATGTTGAGTGGTTTTAGTTTGGATTGTGGGGAGATTTAGATTTAGTTGAGGATTAGGGGGGTTAGGTGTATTTTTTTGAAATTTAATGGGTTTGTGGGGGTGAGAGTGAAGGGTGAGTGGTTAGGGGATGGGGGTGGTAGGGAGATGTTGGTGTTGTGTGGGAGTGTTGGAGTGTTGGGAGATTGAATTAGTTGAGGATTTAGGGGGTTAAGATGGATTTATTTGAGATTTAAGGGGTTTGGTGGGGGGTGTAATAAAGGGTGAGTGGTTAGGGAGTGTTGGAGGGTGGGAGATATTGAGTGATGTGTATGATTTGGGGTGATTGTGGGGAGAGTGGAGATTTAGTTGAATTAGGTGATTTGGATTTTTAGGGGGGTGTAAGTGGTTGGATTTTTTTGAGATTTATAGGGTTTGTGGGGGTTGAGGTGAGTGGAGGGGAGGTGGGGTGAGTGGGTTAGGGGAGTGTTGGAGGGGTGGGGGAGATGTTGAGTTGGTGGTGTTGATGGTGTGGGGATTGGGGGGGAGATTTTGAGATTTTAGTTGAGGATTTAGTTGAGGATGTGAGGGGGTGTTATGTGGGATTTTGTTGAGATTTAAGGGGGGTTTGGATGGGGGGGTTAAGTGGGGGGAGGGGGGTGAAGTGTTAGGGAGGTGTGTGGAAGGGTGGTGGAGGAGGTGAGTTGTGTTTTGATGTGTGGGATGGGGTGGTGAGGATTTGAGATTTAAGGTGAGATTTAGGGGATGGTTAGGGGGGATTTTTTTGAGGATTTAAGGGGTTTGGTGGGGGGGTGAGAGTGAGGTTTGGTGAGGGGGTGAGTGGTTGGGGAGAATGTGGGGGTGGAGGGGGAGATGGTGGGTGTTGGTTGTTGATGGAGTGTGGGAGTGTGGGTTAGATTAGAGATTTAGTTGAGGGGATTTAGGGGGGGTGGTAATGGTGGGATGTTGGGTTTGAGATTTAATGGGGTTTGGGTTGGGGGTGTAGTGATGGAGGGGGGGTGAGTGGTTAGTGAGGGGGTGTTGGAGGGGGAGGGAGATGGTGGGTGGTGGTTTGGGAGGGTTGTGTGTTGGAGTGTGGGGAGATTGGGAGATTTATTGAATTTAGGGTGTAGGGGGGGGGTGTAAAGGGGTGTGTATGGGATTTTTTTGAGATTTAAGGGGTTTGTGGTGGGGGTTGTAAGTGGAGGGAGGGTGAGTGGTTAGGGAGGGGTGTTGGAGGGTGGTGGGGAGGGATGGTGGGTGGTGGGTGTGGTAGGGTGTGGGGGAGTTGTGGGGATATTTGAGGGGATTTGAGGGTTGGAGATTTAGGGGGGTGTAAGTGGGGATTTTTTTTTTTGAGATTTGAAGGGTTGGGGGTGGGGGTGTGAGTGGAGGGGAGGGGGTGAGTGGTTAGGGAGGTGTGGAGGGGTGGGGGAGATGTTGAGTTGGTGGGGTTGAGGTGGTGTGGGGATTGTGGGGAGATTTTGAGATTTTAGTTGAGGAATAGTTGAGATTTAGGGGGTGTATGTGGAATTTTTTGAGATTTAAGGGGTTTGGGTGGGGGTGTAAGGGGGAGAGGGTATGTGGTTAGGGAGGGTTGGAGGGGGTGGGGAGATGGTGGGTGGTGGTGTGTGGAGGTGTAGGGAGTGTGGGGAGATGGATATTTATTGAATTTAAGTGGGGTGAGGTTAAGGGGGTGGTTTTTTTGAGTAATTTAATGGGTTGGGTTGGGTTGAGTTAGGGTTGGTGAAGGAATAATGGAGGGGTGAGGGATGGTGTTGGAGGGATGGTGAAATGGTGGTGGTGGTATGTAGGGGAAATGGATAGCGATTTAGTTGAGGGGATTTAGGGGGGGTATTTAGTGGGGGGGGGGGATGTTTTGTGAGGTTTTAAGGAGTTTTGGGGGTGGGTGTGAGTTAGGAGGGTGATGTGTTAGGGGAAGTTGGATGGGGTGGGAGGGAAGGTGGGTGGTGTGTGGATTGGTGGGGGGGTGTGGGGAAAGAGTGGAGGGGGGGGATTGTAGTGGAGGGGGGATTTAGGGGTTAATGGGTTAAGTGGATTTTTTTGAGGGATTTAAGTGGTTGGGTTGGTGTTGAGTTTGGGTGTGGTGAAGGAATAGAGAGGTGAGTGTTATGTAGTGGTTGGAGGGGTGGGGAATGGTGGTTGGTGGTTAATGGATAGGTGTTGGAATGTATGAGGGTAGATTGAGGATTTTAGTTTGGATTTAGTGAGGTGTAAGGGTGGATTTTTTTTTTTTTGAGGATTTAAGGGGTTTTGGTGGTTGTGTGGGGGAGTTGGAAAATAGTTTTTAGTTAGTTAGATGGAGGGGTGTGGTGTAGAATAATTGATTTGTTGGTGTGATAGAGGGAGTGTGGTGGGTGTGGGGAGATTGGATATTTAGTTGAAGATATAGGATTTAGGTAAAGGTTGGAAATTCTTGTTGAATTTAAGGGGTTTGGTGGGGGGCTGTAGTGAGGGAGGTAATATAGAGGTTTTAGGAGTTTGTGAA
>JAQOWT010000290.1:0-24999 GCA_030407085.1 Trichopria drosophilae
GAAACTTGCAAATAATGAAATTTTGAATCTTTATGTTTAAGAGAAAAATCATTTTGATCATAAATCCACGATGGTACAAAAGAAAAATATGAAAAATTGTTATTTTCATGTACTTTTTTTGTAAATAAGTATTTTTTGGCTACATTTAGACAGTGGTAGTATCCGAACTATTTTGAAGAGGATGAAATTATCTGCGTAAAGTGAGCATCGGTTGAAGTTTCTACGATGAATAATTGTTGAAGTTTCATGCAAAAAAGTAACAATTAGTAACAATTCCAATTTCTGTGTAAAAACAAGCGTACAAATTTTTGTTAAAAATCAGTTATCTACCGATATTGAATTATTAATAATAATAGTAATAATAATAACAATAAGAACAACAATAACAATAATTTGAATCATTAAAATGATTATAATTTATTACATTCATTTACACCCATCCCCTCTATTCGAAAGAACATTTTTACATAAAAAAATATAAATTTACAAATGATTTAAAAAAATGATTAAAAAGCGAAGAATTTTGTTTCATATTGTTGTTGTTATTATTATTAATAATATTATTTATAAATATTATATTTATAAATAGAACTTAGAAATGTTGTTATGGGAATATTATTACATAATTTTCATTATAAGAAAGAAATGAGAGAAAGTTAAATTCTCCATCAAAACATTATTTAAAAAGGTTAAAAATAATTAAAATTCACAATTTCTACGGTTCATGATTAGTTTATAACAAATAAGGCTAAAAAAAAAAAAATTACTCCTCTGTCGAGATTTGAACCCATGAAACATGAGTTACGAAACAAGCGCTATACTGCCTGAGCCAACATAGCTTCTATGTATAAAAAATTGCGATATTCGCTTCATATAAGTTACTACTTATAGCTTAAAAAGTAGGAAATTCAAATGTGATTTTCTAGAAAACCATTGAGTATTGCATCGATCATTCTGATAATCAAAAGGGTGGTAAGTATGTGCGATATTATGAGAAAGTTTCAATAAAATCGGTGATAATCATCGCACCAGAGGTTCCTTTGTGAGAGAATGAGATGACAGCCTTTTACATTCTTATCCGCCCTCTCTTTCTTTCTCTTTCTGCTCCCGTATATGCCGCGCCGCCTCGAACCCATATATATATATGCTCGCGGGGCCCTGGGAAGCGCCCTAGAATACCTACGATCCTGACATTCGCTTTGGGCTCCATCTCAACGAAAAACGCGGAACTGATATATGTCAAATCTTTCGCTTGTGCCGCCATTACCCGCTTCGAGTCGCAATTTGCATATTACTCCTCGAAAACATAATTAATTTGCATAAAAGTGGGTTCAATGTAATCCGCGAAGTGTCAGGAATGCACGTCCACTCCGTTTTTGTGCGTTAGCGTTATCGAAACGATGCAATAAGCGTTTTTATCGTGACGACTAACACATCTACACATCATGTACGTGTGAGGTGAAAAACAGGCCGATTTTATCCTTTTTTTTTTGGATTATGCGACAATCGTTGCGCCAATATCGAAGTGGACGCACATTCTAGGGGAATAATAGCTTATAAAAAACGCACTTAATAATATAAAAAGTTAAAATTGAAGGCGTAATCTGCAAAGGAGTTTTACTTCCGTTTTGGTAGTTCCACAATGGCCACCGCGGCGCTCAGGGGCTTCAGAAGAACACCCTTAAATTGAAACGTTACAACACGGTACCTCGAATTTTAAAAGTTTCGCGGAATTACTCATATATATAATATGTTACAGCTTATTTAAATGATAAGAAAGTAAATGTTTATTAACCCTTTGAGTCTTCCATGTTAATACACTCTGGAAAACCCTATTTCATCGATGCTTTACTTCTGTTATGTAGTGTTCTCAACCGAAGAAGTACAAGAAGAGAAAAATCATGACTTTTGCCCAGAAAAAAAAATTTAATACAAACTAGACATATCTAGTTGATAAGTATATGCAAATGAATCAAGCCGAAGGTGAAAAAATTAAGTTTGTACATATTTGTATAAAATGTCTATTTCTGTAGAAATCATGAATTTTATCTTGTAGTTACGAATAATAATAATATAAGTAAAACAAATGAATCGGCCATACTAGTGTATTTTATTTGTACACAAAAATCTAAGTGCTGTTGACAAAAATCTGAGCGCAGTTCCCTTTGCTAATGTTATTACACCATAGCACCCACTCGTAATAATTATTAAAGATACTAGACGTACGTATAATTCTTTGCAGTTAATATATAATAGAATTATGTTAAAAAATATACTTCATGGTTCTAAAATAATGTACAGTCGAGCCTCCGTATCATGGACTCGTCGGGAATGCTCCGATCCCGAATATGGTCAATGAAGGGGAGAGAGCGCTTCCCCTACTTCGTCGCCTTTCGTTCTGACTAACGCATTACGAATTAACGAATTAACGCATTAAGAACCCGAAAAACCTCGGTAAGCACAAAAGTGGGGGAAGGCGATAAACAGCGACAGAGGGAAAAGTCCATAATTGGGGGAGAAAAAAGTCCATAAAACAGATAGTCCATAAGAGGGAAGTCCATAATACGGAGGCTCGACTGTACATACTTAAAAAAGATCAGTAAACCGTCTCCAAAATACTAATTGGTGCTTTCGTCCCGGTATGAAGAAAAAAAGGTTTATCATTTAACAGCTAACCTCAAATTTGAGTTCAGCTTACCAAACGTGTAAAAGTACATGTAAATTAAAAGTACACCATGAATAAATGCGCTTAAATATTGTATTGAATAAATAATATGATATTTTGTGCTGCAAGTGTGTGTAAAATGCGTCAGAAAAAAGTTAAAAAAATGGGCAAAATAGCATTTTATGCACACTGTAACATAAACAAATTTAATGAACGACTTCGAACTTTAAATGTTTATAAATGCAGACATATATATACAATTTGTAGAATTATACTCACTTTGTTCTTATTTTGGTATCGCGTAGGTATCAGTTGTATATAGTCTTGTATAGAGCTTAGCGCGTGCACAGCGAATAGACTCGGACATCAACGAAATGCGAAATAAAACACAATAGCGGCCCGCATTACACCACGGCCCGCAATTTCAACCTGCGACGTAACTCTCCCGTAACGTCAAACGGCACTTTCAAAGGAGTCTCCGTGCCGTAACTTCCACGGAGCTTCTTTCAAGATGTCTATTTTTACATTAAAATATTGACTGTCGCTTTAAGAGAGCCAAAATGAAGTTCGAAAGGAACTCTTACAATGGTTCATGGGAGTTTAAAATAAGTTCGTACAGGACTTCAAATGTGCAAATTTGTGAAAGCTTACTGACGTTACTCCCAGTGTACTTTTTTGGCGCAACAGTGTGAGCTTCCAGGAAGCTTCTTAAATTGAATACGCAGTGAGCTTAATAGGAGCATTGTGTTATACGGGTATGCTTATTACCTACTGATAGTACTATAATGCTATTTTAATTTTCTAAACGGTACGTTTTTCTAAGAATTTTCATAATGACTATTTATATGTATCTACGCTGCTACACATACATGACATTCTACCATAGCGTAGGTTATTCACGGATATGTTAACACAATATTTATTAGATATCTATTGACAATAACCAATATGGCGGACTAATTTTTTGAAATTTGATGAAATCCTTTGAAATTTGTTACTCGGGGGTTTTTGGGGTCACTGATTACGAATTTGAAGTCAGTTTTCGAGAATACAATTTTGAATTCGCAATTCAAACTGGCGGATGCGGCATGACGGTCAAATATTTTCAATATTTTTCTATACAGAATACGTTTCATAGCCGTCAAAAAATTTGTAACAAATTTCAAACGATTTCATCAAATATCAAAAAGTTAGTCCGCCATGTTGGCTCTGCCATTTTGAATTTTCTAAAACTGACTTCGAATTTATAATCAATGACCCCAAAAACCCCCGAGTAACAAATTTCAAAAAAATAGTCCGCCATATTGGCTTCGCCATCTTGAATTTTCGAAAACTGACTTCAAATTCGTAATCAGCGACCCCAAAAACCCCCGAGTAACAAGTTTGAAGCGATTTAAATTGTTTTTAAAATTTCAGGCACCATAGTGATTTTATGGATCATTATTTTAGGCTTCCACGCCATGTTGTCGCGCGCCATTTTGAAATTTAGAAAAAGTAACTGTATGAGCTTATAGCTGAGGGTCTATGGACGCAAAATTTTATGCGCGTAAGGAAATTCAATGATATTTTCCATGCGAAGTCAAGGGTTATAAAGCAATATTTTCTCGAAAAATCATGTTTTTTTTGTTTAATTGTTTATAACTTTTTCAATATTTATTATTAATATATTTTGACCACAGATTCTGAAAGAGCGATAAATTTTACATCAGAAACTGGTTGTGCCGATTTTTTTTATTCTCTTTTTCATACAAAAAAACAACATCAAAATCAACGACAATTTTTCGTCCGTTTGGTACGTAATGGGTTAAGAAAATATTTTCGTACTGTATATTTAATCATTAAGATAGAGTAGGGTATACTTAAAAGTTAGAATACGGGTTTTTCGGTGAAGTTAGTTTATTAATATCTCATGGCAAACTTTGATTTCTAACGGGAAATCTATACGAAACAAAATTCTACGTGACCCTCCTCCTTTCTCAACCGGGCTTGGGACCGGCTATGGCGGAGTTGACGTGGAAACTTTGTCCGACAGGCTAAAATTTACAGCAAATTGAAGATGGGAAATTTAAATGGAGCTAAATGGAAGAATCGGACAAAGTCCACGCCATATCTATTTTCAGAAATAGTTTAATTAGCTATTTTCTTCCTATCATTCACTACCATCTTCGTCTTTGCTTTATAGCCTTTTCTTGGGCGACTTAGTTTTTTCTCATCTGATAGTTTTATGTTTTTAGATATTTAACATAATTTTCGCCGCTTAGTATTTCTTCCATGGTTGCCATCTTCGTCATCCGCTTCGTATCCTTTGTCGTCTTCGACGGAACTGACGTCAAAGGCCTCGGAGTTGCTGATATCCAGGTTGTTGGGGAGGTCTTCGATGTCGTCATTTTCTTCGATTTCTGCCTCCATTTCCTCTATTATCAGGCAGAGCTCATCAATTAAATCCTCTTCTTCCTGATCGATGATAGATCTCGCTGGTTCGATGGGTTCACCCCCTTGTCCAAATGGGATACACATAGTAGATGTTTAAGCAATGAAGTCCACTGAGATATTAACTATTATAATCAGTGCGACTGGAAGGGTCATGGTTAGAAATAATGGAAGAAGGGGGCGACCAATCAGGTGCGGTGAAAGCCAGCAAGACTTTCACGTGACGATAATGGGAGGGTTTAAGCCTGCTAATGCCTGCAGTTACAATGGCTCGAGATATCATGGTAGTTTCCGACATTGTACCCTGCGAAAAACAGTTTATTCCTCACAAATTACTGCATAGAAACATAGGAAGCTGTTATTGTAATATTAAGAGGAAATATTAGATTGGAAAGAACGAAGTGATTATGGCAAAATTATTTTACAGTTATTATTGTCGTAAAAGATATGTAATAAATAATTACATTTTAAATATTGTTTTCATATTTATTGCCCAGACAACATGGGTTGACTAAAAGTCGACTTTGCAATGGAAATGAAACTTTCCAGAAAATTTGTTCATACCTTAATGAACAACTTTCTCGCTGAAAGTTTTCGGATGCTTGAAATTCGCTCAATAAACGAAGCGCCTGAATGTATAAAAACACAAATTGTGTTCTGCATTAAGAAATGAATACGTTTTTTATTTATTAAGATATATCATTTTTTCTTTCTGCACTAGATCTGGGAAACTGTAATGAACAATTTCAATTTATATTCGTTTCAAAATTCTCAAAATTGACCGAGTTATAGCGAGTTGAAATAAAAAGTATTTGCTAAACGGCCACGCAGTAACTAGTGCTGCGTAGACAGGACTCGGTCGTGTTTCTTCCTTTCCGTGTAGCTTCCGACATTGTACCCTACAAAAATCAGTTTATTCCTCACAAATTACTGCATAGAAACATAGGAAGCAGTTATTGTAATATTAAGAGAAAATATTAGGTTAGAAAGAACGAAGTAATTATGACCAAAATTGTTTTACAGTTATTATTGTCGTAAAAGATATGTAATAAATAATTACATTTTAAATATTGTTTTCGTATTTTTTGGTTATTTCTGATAAGTTAAATAAACTTTTTAATGATATTTATGTATGTTCTAAACGAGGTTGATTATTTATTTAAAATCTTAAGTTCCAGTGAATATTTGCTTGATCTAAGAAATCTGGTTGTTCCTCTACATAACATAATTTTTTTCTTCGAATACATATTTATTTGAAAGCAATAAACATTTACTTCGTAATATCAATTTACTCTGCTCGATGACTTGAACCGAATCAAGAATTTTTTTAATTTCAGGAAATATTTCCTTAATTCAAGAAATTTAGTTCTTTATGCAAGTAGATCATTTCAAATTTGGAGGATCGTTTCGTTTCGCCATGCTCGTATCTCGTTATTGTCATTAGATGGCGAATAAATATTGTGTTAACATATCGGCGAATAACCTACGCTATGGTAGAATGTCAGGTATATGTAGCAGCGTAGATACATATAAATAGTCATTATGAAAATTCTCAGAAAAACGTACCGTTTAGAAAATTAAAATAGCATTATAGTACTATTAATAGGTAATAAGCATATCCACACTCAAAGCAGGTACTTTTACTAAATGAGTTCGGGTCAATCGGGTTGAACGAGATTTAGGGGTGGTCAATAAGATGTCAATTCGTCTTCTTATCTCCTCCAAGTATTTGCTGTTAGTTCGAATATTGACAATTCTAATCGCAATCTATTGTTTACTTCGCACATTTATTTTGGATAAAGGAATATCTAAAATAGGAGTTTCATAACTAATATAATTGGTTATTTTAGTTAAAAACAGTAATACACATTTTCAGTTTGTTATAGATATTGTAAACAATGCATTTACTACATATTTTCTTTTAATTGAACTAAGTAATGTTTATTATCCTTTGCCGACGTTATTTTTCGCAATGTTGACCAAGAACTGAAATTCTGTTATTTTCCGCAGAGATTATTCGTTGCTATTAGGTTTATTGGTTCGTCTTCCTGACACATGTTTTTATTTTAGTCACAACTCACAGAAACACATACAGTTTTGTAAATTAGAATTGCATTATGGTATTATAACAAGCATATCCACACTCAAATGAAGTATTTACTAAATGCGTTCAGGTCAAAAGAGTTTGAAGAGATTACAATACGGGTGGTTCATAGGAGATGTATTAGTCTCCTTATCTCCTCCAGGTATTTGCTGTTGATTTTAATAAAGCACAGGCAATTTAAAACTGTGATATACAACCACAGACTTCACTCTTTAAATATGCTTTGCATTTTTTAAGAGAGAAAATGTTTTTAGGTATTTATGATAAGTACTTAAATTAAAGAAAAAAATTATTAAATTCCGTCTTATTACGGAAAACAAGGAATCAAACACAGGTACAACTAATTTATTGAGTAACGAGTGCTACTATTTAATCTGCATGAGCATTATATTTAAGTAATGCATTCTTCAAACAAGCTTATATTAAAGTTCACGTAAGTTTATCCATGGGTAAAAAATAACGTGAACAAGAAATAGTGTATTACTCAACGAGGGAAGTATACGATTTTTCTTCATGACAGGGAGGAAAAGAAGTAACTTTCCGCCCGCTTGCGGGAGGCAAATTGCTGCTTTCGTCCCAGTGTGGTGAAAAAAATATTTAACGATTCTTTCTGAATTTTTTAAATTGTAATTTTTAACAAATTTTCAAAATCCATATTCTTTATTCTTAAGGACACACTGAGAAACAAAATAATATAGTAATTATCAATATTTTTTGTAGTTCAAAAAATATTCTTTCCCTTGCGAATAATGTAATAAAAAACACTAAAACGTTTTTTTCTTTCTCGTGTGATTTCTAGCCAACATTGTATCAGAAAAATAAATATTTTAGTTTTTCTTAATCATTACTTTACGTGGTTGAAAATTCAGGAACTAGCCCCCTTAAATGTTTTAATTGCAGTTCATAAGAAGTGGAAAAAATGTACATACGTGTTATTACTTCATGTAGGTTAATAGTAATTTACTTACACAAACCTATTTTTTACTGTTGTTATATAGCGAAATGTGCATTGTAATATGTAATATAATATTAACATATAATAAAATAAATGGGCAAAATGTGTGTAACGAATTTTAACTACGCCGGGATTTCACCGGTCAAAGTCACCCACCGCACGGTTGACCTTGCTCCGTTTGGACTGCCGATAGACAGGAACCCGCAGCGTACTAAACCGTCCACCGGCTAACTCGCTATCGGAGCGGATGGGATGGGTCGTCAAGAAAGATGTCGGTTCTTAACCAAAACAAAAAAAATAAGAATAATTATGTTTATTCGCGCATACAATTACTCCGGGAACCCGGAACAAAATAAAATATAATACAATATAAACGATGCGGGGTATAGCCGCAAACTACACCGCGCCTCCGGTTATAAAAACGGATGACCGTAACCGTAAAGAGAGGGGAAGAAAGAGAGAAGGAAAAATCTCGTCTGTACGGCCGCCACCAAAGCTCCGGTAATCCCAATGTATTGGATGTCACCCACGCGTAACGTCACGACGAAACTTTTTCTCGCGCACAGCAAAGCTCGCGTGGCTCGAGGAAATCGAATCTGCCGACTTTCGTCGTTCCGATCACCGAGCTTTTCGCGCTTGCCCCCCTCCCGATCGTTTCCTCTCTTTCTCTTCGCCTCTATCTGTATCTTTATTAAGAAATGAATACCTTTTTTATTTATTAAGATATATCATTTTTTCTTTCTGCACTAGATCTGGGAAACTGTAATGAACAATTTCAATTTATATTCGTTTCAAAATTCTCAAAATTGACCGAGTTATAGCGAGTTGAAATAAAAAGTATTTGCTAAACGGCCACGCAGTAACTAGTGCTGCGTAGACAGGACTCGGTCGCGTTTCTTCCTTTCCGTGTAGCTTCCGACATTGTACCCTACAAAAATCAGTTTATTCCTCACAAATTACTGCATAGAAACATAGGAAGCAGTTATTGTAATATTAATAGAAAATATTAGGTTAGAAAGAACGAAGTAATTATGACCAAAATTGTTTTACAGTTATTATTGTCGTAAAAGATAGGTAATAAATAATTACATTTTAAATATTGTTTTCGTATCGATTCCTCTCTTTCTCTTCGCCTCTATCTGTATCTTTCTTTCCGCGATCATACCTGAAACATTTAATCTAAACAATTAATATATTATTCAACCGATGAAGACGGTTCGCCGTAACAAGAGCGTCCGATAGCGTACCGGGAGCGGTACCGACTCGACCTTGCGTACAGACAAGTCGGTTATGTACATGATCAGGCTATTGGGAGAGAAAAATAAAAAAATAAAAATCACAACGATCAAAAAGGAAAAAATAAATAAATAAATAACAGTGTAAGGATGGGAAGGAGGATAGGTGAATCATTACTCTCCTCTTTGTTTCCCCAACCTTTATATTTTAAAGGGGTTAAGGTCCCCACCCTGTACAAAGTAGGGGCCGTTAGGCCATTAGAATTATCCGGCTATTAATTAGCCGCCAGTATTGCCGGGGAAGCCGGTCTTGCCGGTGACTTATTGGCCCTGCTGGTACCGGGCTATCCGGTCTGCCAAACTACGGCGCTCCTGTTGTCGGAGTTGGTATGTCGCTTCCTCTGCGGCTCGCTCTCGGGCTTCCGCGCGTTGGAGGTGGCGTCGAGCCGTCTCCGTCGCTTCCTTGGCGCGGCGCCTCTCTTCGCTCACCCGTGCCTCCTTCCTGGCTTGCTCGGCCTGGTACTCTGCATACCAGGTATCGTAGAATGTACGTTTCTTCTGGAAGCCGTCCACCCTTTTCACCCACGCCGCGGTATCTGGGTGCCCCTGCACCCCATGTCGGGCGCAGTAGCCCCGGAGGCTAGCGAACGCCTTCAACCTCGTCTCTTCGGCCTCCCGCTCACGTGTGCGGGCCTCCTGCAGGGCTTCTGCCAACGGCTCCCACGCTGCGGCCGCGGGATTGGCCAGCCGGCTTTCTTCCGCTTCTGGAAAAGAAAAATGGAACCATCGATTAAAATTCGGTTAGTTTACCTTCTCGCGTTTAACCGGGTCGCCCGAGTCACCCGTCGCGATGCGTTGTTAATACCCCCAGTTCCATCTCGCGATTCGATTTTATCCCCTCGAGCCTGTTCAATCGTGGTCGCAACTAACTTTCGTGACCGTCCGGGCCCGCGTTTTACCGGCACTCGCAGTTGAAAGCCGGTGAAATCCGGTGTGAAATCCGGTCTTTGCAATACCGGAGCCGTAGCAATCATCGCCTTAATTTTCTCAAATGCGATGTGACGATCTTCGGACCATATGTACCGAACACCTTTCTTGGTCAGATAGGTTAATGGCTCGGCTACCGTGGCAAAGTCTTGTAAGAATTTCCGGTACCAAGATGCCATGCCCCTAAATCTCCGAATCTGCTTAAGATTTTTCGGGGCCGGATAATCCAATATTGGAGCTATCTTGTCCGGGTCCGGTTTGAAGCCATGTTCATTGACTATGACTCCGAGGTATTTTATTTCCTCCCGGCAGAAATTGCTTTTCACCCGGTTCACCGTCAGTCCGGCACCCAATATTTTCTCTAAAACGTGTTTTAGCCAGTACAAATGGCTCTCAAACGTTTCAGTGACGATAATTATATCGTCCAGATAAGCAAACGCATGTGGGTCTAACTCCGGGCCGCGAATCCAGGAGAGCTTGAAACGCAGCCGATGCTCCTGTTAATCCATACGGCATTCTCCTAAACTGGAACAGTCCTTTTCCGGGCACTGTGAATGCCGTCATCCGGATCTGGTGATACGCGCTACTCAAATCTAGCGTTGAAATGTAACGCGCTCGTTGCAGTTTCCGGTGGATTGTATCCATGTACGGAATTGGATATGCATTTGCTTCCATGACTGCGTTCAACTTCCGGTAGTCTACACAGTACCGACATGTTCCGTTTGACTTCCGGACCATCACGACCGGACTCGACCAACCACTGGTCGACGGTTCAATGATGCCATCCTCCAGCATTTTGTCCCCTTGCCGGTGCATCTCTTCATCGATCTTCTTAGATACTGGATAATATCTTTGTTTCACCGGTTTTGTCGATGTCAGCAAAATATCGTGCTCTACCAGATTGGTACAGCCGATAGTAGTACTGTCTACCGGAAGAAATTTCTTCAGCAAATCTTGCAGCTTCTGATAACCTCATTGTGCCCGTGGTCTTTGATTCGGTCGGACTCTCTGTAGTTAAGCTACCGACTTCCAATGGCACTCCAAGTGCTATGTATTTGTCCCTTTCACTTGGATGACATTTTGTCGTGGTTGCAACCTCGTATCAAATATACGGACGAAATCCGCCCCGAGGAGGCAATCCACTTCCAACCGAGGCATAATCATAACCTCGATCTGCCGGGTGACTCCTTGTATACTAAAAGGTAGCCGGGCTAACCCCACAATCGGTGAAAGTGTACCATCTGCCACTCTCGCACTCGGTCCTTCATACGGCGTCATTTGGCTTTCACTGGCCGATACAATTTGTAGACCGATATTTCCTACAGCGGTCTTCGATGCACCCGGATCAAATAATGCTCTGACTGTTGCCACCTCTTTTTCCGGTGCATTCGTCAACTTCCGCGAAGTTGAGGCCTTATTCACTGGCCTGGGAGCAGTAGTGGCCTGACCTACTGGTTCCTCGATCGGTTTCCCGAACATCTCGGACATGTCTTCTTCGTATATCCGGGTAACTGACACGTCCAGCATACCAAGTGTTTCCCGGTAGAGCTTGAGGAACTTGTTGGCGAGGTCTCTCTCCAAAGTGGTGAATTTCGACCACTATTCCGATACGTGTGGCCCCGTGCATTCTCCGTGCTTTTTCGGCCACTTGTACACGGAGAGAACGTTGGGAGATCCCATTAGCCAATAGTGCTGTCAATGCTGCCAATCGCCGTTCGACATGTCAACGTTCATGTGGTAGAGCTTCTCTCGAAATTTGGGGGATCTGGTCACCCAAACTGAGGCATCTGATCGTCGATCGAGTGGGGCAACAATAGAGTTAGCACCTGCCATGTGTTTTGGGAGACTCAGTCACCCAATTCGAGCGAGCAGGCGAACCAAAGGAATGGGGGGCAGAGCTACTACGCGAAGGGCAATAGGTCCATCAACGTTCTCTCCGTGTACTCGGTTGCTCCTCCCGATGGTATTTCGGGCTACTTCGGCCCGATCCTCTCTCTACCGATTTATCCGGTTGGTTCTGTTTGATCCACGTTTTCGTATATGCCGGTTTCCTGTTATCTGGCTTCTGTGACTTGGGCCTTCTCGATTCATCCCGAGCCTGTCGCTCCTTCATTTCGCGCATTTCCTCGCGCATTTTGGCCAGTTCCTTTAAAAATTGGCCTAGCTCGTTATTCGGCGGCTCGGTCACCGCGGCTACTTGTTGTGCCTTGGCAAACTTCTTCGGTTTGCCATAGGCACTTCTGGCACCAAAGTTCCTTCTGGTGGAGGGGGTTCCCGGTAATTCTTCCGGACTTCCTCGGCGCTTTCCGCTTCCGCTGCCGCCACCATAAAATCTTCTAACGTCCGGATTCGATCCATCCGAACTCGCCATTGTAAATCCGGTTTCGTGTTCCGGTATAGGAAGTCCAGTTTTTGGCTTACCGACAACGATGCTGGATACAACTCCAAAAGCGTCATTAGACATCCGATGTAATTTCGGACGGGTTCGTCGATGCCTTGGGTGCGGGCATTGGCTTCGGCCCAGAGCCTTTGGGCATCACGTTGGCTAAATCCATAGCAGCGTTTTGCCGATGTGCAAAAATCCTGCCACGTCCTCCAAGAATTTTTAGCGACGCTATACCAGCGTTTCGCTGACCCGGTCAATAACTCCGGCAGCGCGCTCAGCATCTCCTCGTCGGATAGATTAGCCGGTCCTCGGCATTTCTCCAATCTTGTCAGGAACGCCTCTATCCGGCTGTCCTTGGACCCGGAGAACGTCAGTCTCCATTGTCGGACTATTTTACCGACAAATTGATATATATTTACTCTTTCTAATTAATTTTTTACTTGTAATTAAATATTCTGACAAAGAAATATTTATTTCCGAATTACCATTCAGAATTATTTTCTTTTGGAAATATTATAATCGTTTGTTTTGGAATTTCTTTCATAAATCCGGTAGTTGGGAGAATTCCAACGACTATAATTAAATTTTTTATTTTCAAAATAATTAATTTTAAATATTTTTCTTTTTGGTATTCGCCAACTTTAATTATTAAATAAACGCATTTATAATTTTTCGGTTTAATTCCGAAACATTCAATAATATAAAACTTTTAATTTCTGAAATTAAAATGCATTCTATGTTATTAAATTTGGCGAATTGTTCGAGCTTTACACTTTGTTTACGTGCCGCAAACGTAAACAGTGCTCGTTTCTACGCACGCTTAATTTTCGCTGTAAACAATTTTCTCCGATTTGTTCAAAATTTCTTTTGTTTCGAATTTTTCGAACTTTTTGAAATTCTGAACAGTTTAATCGGATTTAACCGGCACTTTTGAAAAATCTTTCGTTGTAATTTAGACCCACGAAAAATTTTTAATTTTTGAAGGGGGCCATGTAACGAATTTTAACTACGCCGGGATTTCACCGGTCAAGGTCACCCACCGCACGGTTGACCTTGCTCCGTTTGGACTGTCGGTTGACAGGAACCCGCGGCGTACTAAACCGTCCACCGGCTAACTCGCTATCGGAGCGGATGGGATAGGTCGTTAAGAAAGATGTCGGTTCTTAACCAAAAAAAAAAAATTAGAATAATTATGTTTATTCGCGCATAGAATTACTCCGGGAACCCGGTACAAAATAAAATATAATACAAAATAAACGATGCGGAGTATCGCCGAAAACTTCACCGCGCCTCCGATTATAAAAACGGATGACCGCAACCGAAAAGAGAGGGGAAGAAAGAGAGAAGGAAAAATCTCGTCTGTAACGGCCACGCCGGTACTTGCATTTCCTGGTGATGCCGCCACCAAAGCTCCGGTAATCCCAATGTATTGGATGTCACCCACGCGTAACGTCACGACGAAACTTTTTTTCGCGCACAGGAAAGCTCGCGTGGCTCGAGGAAATCGAATCTGCCGACTTGCGTCGTTCCGACCCCCGAGCTTTTCGCGCTTGCCCCTCTCCCGATCATTTCCTCTCTTTCTCTTCGCCTCTCTCTGTCTCTTTCTTTCCGCGATCGTACCTGAAACATTTAATCTAAACAATTAATATATTATTCAACCGATGAAGACGGTTCGCCGTAACAAGAGCGTCCGATACCCCGGTGCTCTTGTTACAGTGTCATTTAATTAATATATATTAAAAATGAATTTATTTCTTTTGTATAAAAGCTTAATTTGAGGACATTATATAACAGGATAGCATAATTTTAATAACCATTTATTTCCTATGTTATAATCATTACATTTAAAATAAAGAAAAATAGATACATTAATATAAGACATGTGTTACAAGCCAGTAAACAAATTAATTAATGAAATTGTTACCCGAAACAACAAATAATAATTTATACAAAGTCTGTCACCTATTTATTGTACCTATATGGTGGTCGCAATTTTAATAACTACTTATCTATTTCTCTGAATGCTTTATTATTGAAACAGGATTTTAGTCCAAAAACTTTCTATTGATGTAAATTTTCCTATTGAAACATGATTTTACATCAACACCCTTTCTCCAATGGGACTTGTACTATCGAAACAAGATTTAGATCAAAAACCTTCTTTCGATGAGTGTTCTATCATTGAAACATTTTATATCAAAAACCTCCATTTCAGTGAGAATTTTTCTATCGAAACAATATTTTAGATCAAAAATCTACATTCGATGAGAATTTTCCTATCGAAACAAAATTGTAGATAAAAAATCATCTTTTGATGATAATTTTGGCCACAGAAACAAGATTTTACGTTTTGCAAATATTTCAAAGTGGTTTTACCATAATTAGTACTTGTGGCCACAAATTTGTCTTATAAAAAGCATGCGGTTGTCACATTTTAAATAATTTAATATGTATTTCATTCATTTTATAATTCTGTTCCTATGTTTGTAACTATTTTAATAGTTATCAAGATATGGATCACAATATTTCCTCGATGTACAAATCCTTATTTTCTCTATTTTCTTTTATTTTGTTGATTACTGCATAGAGAATTTACAATCGTGACATTTATTTACCGTTCTTTCGCGTCAATAAATCGAAATCATACACCGATATTTTATGTTTACAACAAGTTTATACACATGCGGAATAACTTACGCGGATACGGTACACACATAAAAAAAAACATACAACACTAGTCAATATTCGGTTCAAGAACGAGATAACTTACGCGGATTAAAATTTGTCAATTAACGCATCTTTGATTTGATACTTATAGGTTATGTAACAGTAGCATTTACAAATGCGTACATAAAGTTTAAAATAAACATTTCTCATTCAAAATTGGTATTTTTTTGGTTAATGAACTGGGTTTTATGAATTTGAGAACTGATTAAACGATACACCGACATATATATGTGAGTAATTCCGCGATTTTATTGTTTGATAAAAATATACGTCCCGTTTTTTTAAAAAGATTAATCTTTTTTTCAGTTTGACCTGGCCAAACTAAGAACTGCTTAGTTTTTGGAGTCAATCCATCCATCCGCTCATAAAAGAATTTGTAAAAATAAAAAAATAAAATATAGAAAAATATAAAAAATATAGGGTACACTGTTGGAATCTACACGGATAGGAAGAAACACGACCGAGTCCTGCACGGAAAAAAGTCCGCGCATATACAGTCAGGGCAGCGCGTGCGCTGGTAATAGGGATCCCGCCTTTCCGTATCAACAATGGTGCACCGACCATGAGAGTACGGCGCTGTGAGCGCCACTGGAAAGAACGAACCCTCTCCATTTAAATACGAGGCTGAGTGAGCATCAGTTTTTTGAGTGCACACGGGCATCAAGATTCTCATTAGGGTTACCAGACGTATTCATTTATAACCGGACGCTTTAACTCTAAAACTATGAGCTTCTATAAGAAAATGCTAAGAATGAGTTGTTTTGAAAAAGTAATTTATTTGATAATAGGTGTATGAGAATCTATCATCCGGCGTTGCTTAATGTACATATTTCATAATCATGTTGAATGCATCGATAGTCCGGATCAGTGACATGTTGGATGAAATAATTTCACACCAATTTTTTTTGACGTTTCGATGACCATGTCCATTATTATCAGAACTAAATAGTTTATTAATTATGAATAAAAACATTAATTTAACAAAAATAATATTATATGTAAAAAAATATAACCCACCGCGTAAATACTTAATTAATAAGAAATTATTTCATCCAACATGTCACTGATCCGGACAATCAATACATTCAACATGATTATGAAAATAAAAATAAGTAATTTATTTGATATAAAATTAATTTTCGTTTAATATTTTTGTTTGTGTGAGTCTTATATCCATGAAATGTGACAAATGAAAAGAAAGGAGTTTTACGCAAAAATGGAAACTTTTCCACAAACGTAAAATTATGTTTTTTTTTTACACGGGTGAGCAAAATGTAGAGGAATTTTTTTTTTAAATTATAATTTATTTATTTTTTTTAATTTTATTTATTAATTAACGGGCGGAATCGCCCTTTTTACATAATTTTTGCAATATTGTACTTAATTGTGTGAATTTTGCGAGAGCTGCAGATCGACTTACGAAGATGGCGCCATACTTCACATTTGTGTATGAAATGTAGGACTGCAGAAACCTACACCAAGTATTTATGAAAAATTCTGAAAAAAATTTGGTGTATTCACTTATGAATTCTACGAGTTTTTTGTCCTTTGCAATTTTTGCCAAAAGTTGATAGTTCTTTGGGGGAAAAAATCCTAAACTATAATATTGGAAATTCATTTCCTCGAAAACTATCAACTTTTCGAAAAAATTGCAAAGAACAAATAACTCTTACAATTTATCAGAGAATACACTAAATTTTTTGTAAATAAATTACAATTTTGAACAAAATGTTGAAAAAAAATTTCTCAAAATATCATCAAAAAATTTTGAAAAAATTCCACTATGTCGCTTGATGAATTTTAAGAACTTTTCATTCTAGGCATTTTTTTTAAAGTTCGTAGTTTTTGAGTTAGAGCGTCCAGAAATTTCTCAAAGAAATTTTCATTGTTTACGCCATTTTGAGGTCGTTAGAATGATGTAGAGTATAAAAGTAAAATTTTGTCTTAAAATTTAACTATTTTATGTACCATTATGCAAGGTTTCAACAAAATTCCAATAT
The DNA here is from genome assembly GCA_030407085.1 of Trichopria drosophilae. NCBI lineage: Eukaryota > Metazoa > Arthropoda > Insecta > Hymenoptera > Diapriidae > Trichopria > Trichopria drosophilae. Next base: position 17,490 of record JAQOWT010000290.1, read on the forward strand.
TCTAATAGCTCGAAAAAAATTGATAAGAATAAAAAATTCCCAATTTTTTGGAAATCTTTTTCATATTCGGCGCCATATTGGAATTTCTGATGGCTGAAACTCAATTTTGACCTCGGAATCTTGAACAGCGACCTCGAAAATAGTAGGATACGTACCTCTCAATTGTTTTAAAATTTGATTTTGATACGAAATACTTGTTTGAAAATGAAGTATAAAAATTGTCATTTCAGGCGTTAATGGGTTAAACTGACAATCGATGCATTTAACATGATTATGAAATATGTATTAAGCAACGCCGGATGATAGATTCTCATACACGTATTATCAAATAAATTACTTTTTCAAAACAACTCATTCTTAGCATTTTCTTATAGAAGCTCATAGTTTTAGAGTTGAGCGTCCGGTTATAAATGAATACGTCTGGTACACGGAAAACCCTCTAGGAGCGCTGTTCACCCAAACCGGGCAGGCAGCCCTCCCGCAGCCCTTTTAACTTTTCAAATGATGATTAAAAATATAAGGGCGTAAAGATAAATTTTTTTTTAATAGATATCGATTCATACTATTATTAAGAAAGTTTATGCTATATTTTTAGACTATCAAATTACTTACATGGTTTATAAAGATCGTTAAAAGCGTAAAAACCGGCACTTTTCCCATTTTAACGCTTCCTTTAGTATATTCCATTCTCAACGGTCGGGGTGGATTTGTTTCCAATTCATCAAAATTAAACGTAGAAATTCCGTTGTTCAGTTCCTCCAATGTGAAGAGCTTGTCCTCTTTAATCAAAGCGGTTAGAATGTTCCCCAACGTATAAGGAATAATTACTTCGCAATTGTAGTGCATAAAATCCAACGATTTATTTTCCGCTATGTGGAAGTCCTTCACGTGGTTAAATACGCATTCTTCTTTCATGCCTCAATTTGCACAATTATGTTTCACTGTTAACTGTAGTTACTTTTGTTGCGCAACAGTTCTGGATTCACATCACACATGCTTTTGCACATCAACGATGTAGCTGTGCAAATTCTACAAAACCGAAATGCTTGCAGACTTTCCACAAATCCGCATGTAGTATTCAAGCGGTCGGGCATTTACTCAACGGATCTGTGCGACTCTAGTACGTGCTGCTTCCATAGATAAAGGAAACGAGGCGCGTGAACTAGAGTCACGGGCGCGATCCTACAGTTACACCAGTGCACTCCATGCTCTTCCCCCACCCGGCTGTGATAGATTCGCACAGAGTCGTTGACAATTTTTCAAGGGTGCCGTAGGATATTTTGTCCACGTCACCATTGTCATTTACGCGGCATTTACGCGGCTGTTCATCGTATTTTCGATATACGGTGGAATTCTTTGCGCCGAAAAGATTCATTTTCGAGATTTACTTCGTATTTACTTTATTATTTTGTTATGTTTTATTATAATTAGAATTTATTGTATCCCATGCGTACAAATACCACCGCAATTTTTTATATGTATTTTTATATTTGGGCGTTAACGCCCGTATGTTGAATAAAATAAAATAAAAAATAAAAATTTTCAGGGTCTTTTTTTTCAATATTTCTTTCGAGAAAGAGGTTCCTTATCACAAGGCAAGCACACTGTAAAAAATATTGCATGAAATTGTAAGAAAAAAGTATGAAGCAAATTTCATAAATATTTCAAAAAAGAGTTTCATGCTAATTCTTAAACACTTTTCATGACGTGTTATTAAATTTAAGAAACTGTTATTAAATTTTGGAAATTTTCATTCAATTTAAGAAACTTTTATCAAAAATAAGGAATTTTGATTAAATTTAAAGAACTTTTATTAAATTGAAGATATTTTTATTACAAATGAATCTGGTGGATCATGAAACTGTACGTATATGTTTCTTTCGCTTTCATATAGGTAAAAATGATGGCCTCGATGCTAAGGCCAAAAACGTGATATTGCCTTAAATTAGGTTATAACCATATTTATGGATACGTTTTGATCTCACAAACTAGGAGAAATTTGTTTCAAATTGATTGGTTGAAGTTATCCTGTTGAAAACTTCAAAACAAAATAATAAGAATTTTAAGCACGACTCCGCTATTTGCACATTTCTGCAAAAGTGTCAATGAAAGTTGGTGTTAACTATTTATCATTAAGTGCTGTTTAAACAGATATTTTAAAACTACATGTGATGTAAAATATTTAAGGGAGTAATAAAATATTTTACTTCACAAAAATGGAAACTAGTAATCAAGTCATTTCTACCTCTCCAATAGCTGTCCTCTATCATATCCATGTATTGTTGAATAACTATCTACAAAAGAGCAATTTAACCTAATTTTGTATGTATTAATTAAAATTATAAACTCCCAATTTTTTTGTAGGTTTTGCAATAAAGTTTTTCGTTTTAATATTATTTCAATACTAAAAATTAATATATAGAATTCAATTTGTCAATTCTATAAAGTTAATTTAAGCGGAGATCCAGTATAGGGGTCTCTGAAATACATAATTCATAAAACTTTATTCGTAAACAAAATTGAAATAAACATTTCTTATGTCTTAATTTTTTTATGATAAAAATCAATTTTATATAAATCAATCAATTATCAATTATATATTAAAGTTATATGTTTTACATGCATTTACATAATTATATACAATATATTTACACGGCATATCTTGTTGCCACCAATAAACATGAATTTTTGGTTATTAGTAAACACGGTGGCAGTCTCGGAAGAAATTGAATGTTCATTAATATTACTGGATTTTCGTTGTCTAATGTTATTTCATACGCATGATAATAGGAGTTGAAACATGATGTTTTAAATCTATTAATAACGAAATAAATATCATCGCAATTAAAAATTTCTTTTACAATTCCAAAAACGGGCCCATTTTCGTTAAAGTCAGCAATAACTGTTGTCTCTTTGCAAAATTTTTTCCCCAAAATTTCAACGTATTTTAAGGTTTGTACAGATAAATCTTTATTCAAGTTGGGAACAATTTTCTGCAATTCGGAGTGGGCATTTTGATTATTGATCGGTCCAAATGTGATATCTGTAGCTATATCGGACACATATTCATTTCTGTAGCACATTTGAAGTTGATGCCTAACCGCGATAGTATACGGTACATTTGATGCGTTATATGACGGTAATGATTTCAATTTTGTTTACGAATAAAGTTTTATGAATTATGTATTTCAGAGACCCCTATACTGGATCTCCGCTTAAATTAACTTACATTTTTTAACTACTACAGTTTTAATAAGTCTCGGGGTTACAGCAGCCAAATTTCTCCTTGAAATTTATTACTGGTTACTGTTGAGACTTATTTCAAACTACTTTACATAATATTAAAGTTAACATCTTTTACAATGAAGATTTTTATAAATTTTAAGAACCTCAAACTAATAAGTTAGGGTTTTTGATGAATTTCAGTTACTTTAAGTCGACATCAAACATATAACTTTCTATGTTAATAATTTTAAGTTATTTCGGAGACCTCTAGTGGGGATTATATGTTACAATTTTCAGGTGTGACAGTCCCAATCTCTTTTTGGATACAATAGATGAAATTAGTAAACGATGGAAGTTTTGTTACATTCAAGAAAACTTAATACGTACTCGATTAATTTAACATTTTTTACGATAAAGAATTTTATGAATTTTAGGATCCGTAAGACAATCAGAAATTAACAATTTTTTTACGAACAAAGTTTGTTAATGTTAAAACATTACGCTACTCTCGAAGTTATGAGTTTTTTCTTCCAATATTTTATGACTTTCAGTCATCTGCAGGGTATATGAAAGCTATAATCTATGTATCATTTCTTATAATAATAATTGTAAGGTAATAATTTTCAGGTATTTTGCAGAGTTTCACGAAATTACATTATGCTTTGTTAAGAGCAGGGTCAAGCTTGATATATTAATACTAATATTTTTTACTAATAAACATCTAAATTCCATAATATGTTTCTTTCGAGAGAAGAATATTGTTATCGAAATAATAGCTTTCTTTTAGTATACTAAAAGCTGTAGCTGTATAAAATTGCAATCTCCTCTGTGCTGGAAAACCATGTTCCTGGTGTCCTGATGTTCAAATCATGCTATACCAGTACCAATTTAAATAAAAATTAATGATCAATGATTACTACCAACTTACATTGACACTTTTTGAAGAAATGTGCAAACAGCGGAGTCGAAATAAAATCTTATTATTATGTATCGAAGTTTTCAACATGATAACTTCAACCGATTAATTTGACAGAATTTTTTCCAAGTTTGTAAGATCAAAGTGTATCCAGAAATATGGTTAGAACCTACTTTAAGGCAATATTTACATTTTTGGCCTTAGCATCGAGGCCATCAATTTTTACCTATTGCAGCGAAAGGAACGTACTTACAGTTTCATAATCTATTTGATTCATCTGTGATATTTTACATCACATGTAGTTTTAAAATATCTGTTTAAACAGCACTTAATGATAAATAGTTAACACCAACTTTCATTGACACTTTTGCAGAAATGTGCAAATAGCGGAGTCGTGCTTAAAATTCTTATTATTTTGTTTTGAAGTTTTCAACAGGATAACTTCAACCAATCAATTTGAAACAAATTTCTCCTAGTTTGTGAGATCAAAACGTATCCATAAATATGGTTATAACCTAATTTAAGGCAATATCACGTTTTTGGCCTTAGCATCGAGGCCATCATTTTTACCTATATGAAAGCGAAAGAAACATATACGTACAGTTTCATGATCCACCAGATTCATTTGTAATAAAAATATCTTCAATTTAATAAAAGTTCTTTAAATTTAATCAAAATTCCTTATTTTTGATAAAAGTTTCTTAAATTGAATGAAAGTTTCCAAAATTTAATAACAGTTTCTTAAATTTAATAACACGTCATGAAAAGTGTTTAAGAATTAGCATGAAACTCTTTTTTGAAATATTTATGAAATTTGCTTCATACTTTTTTCTTACAATTTCATGCAATATTTTTTACAGTGTGCTTGCCTTGTGATAAGGAACCTCTTTCTCGAAAGAAATATTGAAAAAAAGACCCTGAAAATTTTTATTTTTTATTTTATTTTATTCAACATACGGGCGTTAACGCCCAAATATAAAAATACATATAAAAAATTGCGGTGGTATTTGTACGCATGGGATACAATAAATTCTAATTATAATAAAACATAACAAAATAATAAAGTAAATACGAAGTAAATCACGAAAATGAATCTTTTCGGCGCAAAGAATTCCACCGTATATCGAAAATACGATGAACAGCCGCGTAAATGCCGCGTAAATGACAATGGTGACGTGGACAAAATATCCTACGGCACCCTTGAAAAATTGTCAACGACTCTGTGCGAATCTATCACAGCCGGGTGGGGGAAGAGCATGGAGTGCACTGGTGTATCTGTAGGATCGCGCCCGTGACTCTAGTTCACGCGCCTCGTTTCCTTTATCCATGGAAGCAGCACGTACTAGAGTCGCACAGATCCGTTGAGTAAATGCCCGACCGCAGCGCTGCAACTACACGCTAGGAACCTTGCGATCGTAGCGTGTACGGGCCCGCGAAAAGATGTTGACACAGTTCTGTGGGTGTAGAAAACTGGGTCCCCTCGAATAAAAAACACGTGTGTATGTTTCGTCGTCGTAGGAAATTACAGCCTCTCGTTTTCGACCTACAAGTGGACTGCCACATGCGAAACAGGGATATTTACAATCATAAATTATTTTTTATCTGACATTAATTACCCAATTAACATTATTTATTGACATTTTTATTATTTGTTTTGACATTAATTACCTATTAATAACCATTAACACCTCTTTATGAGGTCATTAACCCCTGACCTATCTCAAAATTCGTCTGCCGGCCACGCGTAGCCGCCAAAGGTACCCCATACGTTTTTGTTTACGTCAGACTACTGACCTATCTCAAGATTCGTCTGCCAGCCACGCGTAGTAGCCAAAGGTACCCCGGACGTTTTTGTTTACGTCAGACTACCGACCTACTTCAAAAGGCGGCTGCAGGGATATTTACGGTCATAAATTATTTTTTTCTGACATTAATTACCCAATTAACATTATTTAGGTCATTAAACCCTGACCTATCCCAAGACGCGCGTGCCGTCTGGCGCCAGACATACCTCAAGGTGGAGGAGTGGGGGGTTTTTACGTCTCGCCATCGGTACCCCTATACTACTCTCGTTTTTCTGAAAAACATCATTTTTCAAAATTGTAATTTTTTTTTATGATTAGGCAATATAAAAAGGAATGTTTTCCAATAGGTTTGGTCTGCGCTAAAATGGCGTGGAAGCGTCAATTTTTTTTTTAATCGGCATTTATCAGGTTGCAGCAACGTCATCTTTCAGTTAGTGAAATAAAAGAGAAATTTGGATCATATCTATTAGCCATAGAAACTTTCAAATATTATTATTAATAAACAATTTGATTATATTTTAAGAATAAATGCGTGCTGTTGTTAACGATCGGTGGAAGACATTTGTTGAAAAATGTTTATCTGTCAGTATATAAAAATTAACGGGTCGTTTAGGTTTCATGTTGCAGATGAAGCACACATCTACTTATCTAATCGTGAAACAATTACAATTCAAAAAGCACCCCAATTCATGAGAGGCAATGAGACTCACTTCAAAAAGTACCCCAACGGGATGAGAATCCTATCACGTCCATGTCGTTCATCCTGCATGGGTAGCGCTAAGTAGGGTTGTAATATTCATTGTAAGATTCTTAATATATGAAAGAAAAATTTTTCCTGAAAATTCTGCACTTTTCTTATTTTTTTCTTGTTCTATTTACGCATTATTATTAGACATCAACAACGGCGATACGCTCAATTTTATGAACAGACCAACAGACCTAACGGTGTTTGAACATATTTTCCTTGGGCCGATAACGGAGTAAACGGTAGCACGTTTTTATTCTTAAAATATACAAAATGGTTTGTTAATGTTAATGTGTAAAAGTTTCTATTTGTAATATATATGCTCAACATTTTCCTGTTGTTTTACTAACTGAAAGATGACGCGACGTCGCTGAAACCTGATAAATAACGATTTCTTTTTTAAAGAAAAAAAATCTTGACGCTTTCACACCATTTTAGCGCAGACCAAACTTATTGGAAAACTTTCCTTTTTATAGTGTCTAATTATGATAAAAAAAATTAGAATTTTGAAAATCAAGTTTTTCTTTTGTTTTCTCAAAATGACCGCCATTTTATTAATTTTCAAAATTTCGTAAAATTTCAAAATGGCCATGAAAGAACATTTAAAACACTACTGAATTAGGGGAACAGAATGTTAAAATATCGATTTTTAACGGAAATAGAGAGATTTAAAAATAATTTTCTACCTGTTTCGGACAAAAATGAAATCACCAGCGAGAGATTTTATGCAAAACAAAAAATACGTATCTCTTAATTTACCTAAAAGAACAATAAAAATAGTATAAAACATGATTTTAAATATTATTTTTTTCTGCAAAT